>PVJL010006939.1:0-84652 GCA_004026885.1 Lyroderma lyra
AAAAAAAAAAATCAGGACCCCCTAAACCACAGCTCCCAGATCTGACTCTTCAGGTATCGATAGATCTCATTCCAAACCAAGTACAAATTATACATGTCCCAACAAGAGTCAGACCCCCTCCATCTAGGCTGTTTTCCCCATGCGTGTCTGTGTCTAGCTTAATCTGATTCTGAATATTTATAATGTTGATTTTAGATTTTTTTTTGAATCCACAAATCTGCCTTATCACTAGACCAGTGATTCTCAACCACTATGTGCACACTTGGATCAGCTGGGGAACTCATAAAAAGTAATAAATGCCATCCCAAACCAGAATTACATCAGAACCTCAGAAGAGAGGCCTGGATATTGATATTTTTAAAAAATGCTTCCCAAGTAATTCAAATACACAACAAAAGGTGAATACAACAGTGGCACCAGCCGCAAGATCCTTATGAACTGAAGCTCTTTAAGTTCCCCTTTATCAGGCACCACCAGCTTCCTGCGGTGGGCACTTACGTACAAAATCTTATTTATTCCATATAACTAAACCCATTGGAAAAGTATTAATACCTTCATTTTACAAATATGGAAAATGAAACTCAGGTAAACTAAGCAATTTTTTTGGTTATACATATTTTAGGTTTAGGAGCAGAATAGTATTAATACTAATATCTCAGTAGCTGCCAGATAGTAGGAATTCAATAAATATTTGTTGATTGAATAAATGTGTGAATGATTGAACGCCTCTAAATTCCTTGCATCTTGCTCTCCAACATACTGCCCCTCTGGCCTTCATAGTCTCAGGGGACTCAACCCTCCTAAAATCCTAAAACAAGTCTTCAATAGAAATTAGTGAATAAATGAATCAATCAATCAAGGCTCATTAATAGGCCAGCGGATCGCGGAAGAGCTGGCTCTTGAGGTTGTCCCACGCAGGCCACCTGGCCCTGGTGCCTGCTTGGCACATCTTGGCCCCACACGCCACCCCTCGTGCCCCTTGGGGAAGTCACTGGCCCCGCCGCCACCCGGGTAAGAGTCAGACCCCACCTTGCCCAAGAATAGAGGTAAAGGAGGGAAAATAGGCGTAGGGGTAAGAATGAGAATGCACCTGAAAAGAGAGAGCTGGTGTTCAAAGAGGACGGACAGGAGTATGCTCAGGAAATCAAAATGTTGGGAAATGGGCAACTAGAAGTGATGTGTTGTGATGGTGTAAAGCGGTTGTGTCACATCAGAGGGAAACAGGAGAAAGGTTTAGATAAACACCTCAATCATTATATTGGCTGGTCCATCAGGATAATAAAGCTGATGTAATTTTAAAAAACAATGCAGATGGAGCAACAAGTCTGAAGGCATATGGCGAGCTTCCAGAACACGCTAAAAATCAATGTAACTGATACATTTGGTCCTGGAGGAGAAGAAGGCAAGATGACAACTGGAGAGGAGGTCCCTAAAGCCTCTCCCAGAAAACACAATTGAATGGCCATCCAGGAGCCAAGAAAGAGGACCCTGAGTGACAAAATGGCTCTTGAGAAATCCACAAATCGCAAGTAAACACCTGAAGGTTGGTGAGAAGGGGGTGAGTTGGGGAGAGGGAAGGGAGCAGAGACTGCAACAGGATCGGGGGAGGGGAGAGACCATGGGGGAGCTGGGTTTTGGAGCTGCATGCTGGGGACGGAGTTTGGGAGCCAGCCTCTGGAACTTTTGAGTGGTAGAAGGGCTGAGCGAGGACTCTGAACTGCAAAGTTGACACCCCAGCTCTAGGCCCCCTGGAGACCTATGCAGGGCTGCAGTTCCTGTTCCCAGCCCTCTGCAAAGGTGACCCTGCTGTCTCAGGCCAGGCCCACAGCTTTGGACTTATGGAGCGTGCACTTCCTCGTGCACCCCAGGGTTCTGAAAGCAGTGTGAGCCCATAGATAGCCAGATGCTGAATCAGGGCTAGGAAGAAAGACTGATTCACCCAAGCCAGCAGAAACAAGCCTCAGAACAGCTTCCCCAGCAAAGGGCAGAAGGCAGAGCCGCCTTTAGAACTCCTTTTGTTGGCCTCTCTCCAGGATATATGCACATAGCCTCCAAACGCAATAGGAGATTAGAAACAAGAAGCAAACAGCCCCCTCTCCCCCAAAACTTGACCCCCAGTGCCACCTAGTGTCTGCCCTACAGCAAGACACCACAAAAGCAATAATCTGGGCACTGAACATAAAGCCCTCATGTCAAAGAGGAATAACCCAGCAGACAGGATGAATTCCTTAAAAACTAAAACCCCTCAGAAAGAACATGAAATTTACCCAGAAGACAGCTTGTTAGAACTGGAAGGGTCGGATTTAAGTGACAGAGAGTTTAAAGCAGCCATCCTAAAGATTGTGAGAGAAATGAAAACCTATTGGCAGAACACCATAGCTGAGATAAATAATATAAAAAGATATAAATGACATTAAAAAAAGGTCCTGGAGAAGGTGATGAAATTCAGTTGATATGACGTTGGAGACAATGATGAAGACATTGATGATATCTAAATTGAACTCAACATTTTACATTTCAATTTCTGTGAGGATTGTTCAACAATTTGGATTTTGGCTGCGACCTGTTAAAGAAGATTAAATTTTCATTAAGTGCAGTTCGTTAAAGTAGACTGATTTGTTTCTAAGGTATTTCTTTAAAAATTGGTGGTGCTGAATTAAGTGAAATGTTAAGCTCACTTTGTTCTTTTGTAATGGAGCTTATGGGTAAAAGAGCACATCTATTTTTAAAAAGAGGAAAAAATGCATCACCTTTCCTACTTGGACCATTTCCAGTAAGTAAATGAACATTTTGAATAAACCATTTGCCCTGCAGTAATTGTGGATCATAATTAAGCCGTAGTTTTGACTAGCCTTTTGACTGTACAGTGACTTTCTGTATATTCTAGTTACCTAGATGTTCCCTTGAGATTTTCATAAAATTTAAGGGAGGCAGAAATTGCATTTGAACTGAAAAATGTTTGTCTGTTTTTCATATTTCAGTATCAGGTGGCTTTTTTTGTACTAATTTTGATATCCTGTGCATTCTTTTCAGAATCTTATTTTGCCACTATAAACATATCAACAAGAAGGCATTTATTGCTAAAATGCAGTTTTTAGAATCGGTTTTAATGACAATTTTGAATTTGTAAAGTTAGTAGTTGCAGAAATCAAACACTAGGTGGCACCCAGTTATCTTAACATTGGAAATACTGATATAGTTGTCAATTTTTCTTTTTTTTACTTACTGTGCATAGAGAATTTCCCAACCAAGAAAAGATTATTTAAATCATATGACTGCATGTAGAATATTTTTACAGAACAAAAATATTGTTGTGTCCTTTTATTTCAGAAGTCATACATGTAAGCTACAATTTTGAGTGCTTTATAAACACCTAAATTATATATAAATGAAATTTTAATTTCAGAACAACTTGTACAAATTAAGCCTTTTTCAGGCTACCCCTGGGAAAAGAGGAAGGAATAACAATTTAATGTAAAGATAGTTTCTGATTTCTGAATGGAAAAGCTACAGCCGAGAAATATAATAAAGACGGTGTCATGCTGCACAACATATTAAACCCTTACTTTGTGTTCAGGGTGTATTTTATAGTGTGTGCAGATAATTTTTTGCTTGTATCTTAGTGAGAATTTAGATTGACCCTTCCTTATTTAGTTTTTCACTATCAACTCTGGGGAAATGTAATTAAGAGCTGGAGTAGTTAGACCTCACCAGTCACGTTGAAATTGTATGCAACTCTAAAAGGAGAGATCCATCGTGTAGCTTGTAAAGCTTTCACGCTACTGGTCTCTGGAGAACTTTTCAGTGAATAAAAGTAGTATCCGGGGAAATAAAACTTCATGGGGCTTCAAAACACAAGTAGATCTCTCATCTCATTTTGACTCTGGAGTCAAAATCTGAAGTTCTTGAAAACATTGTTAAAGACTAGAAATTCAGTAGACAATTGCAGTTTGTGTTTTGTGTTTGGTGTTCCTGAACACTTGCCTAGGTGGAATGTATCTGAGACCATGGGCTGGTTTTTAATACTTACAAGAAATCAGCTTCTAAGAATTAGCGATTCTCTTTTCGTCAATACTCTAAATCTCCTAAGACACTTAGGCTTCCGTACATGGAAGTGTTTTGCTAAATCGTTCCACATTGTATTACCAAGAATGTTACAGTTTAACTGCATCTGTGATACAGTTCACCTAGGGATGTTGTGACTCAAACATTAGTTTTTCTACTTAATTCCTCTAATAAATATGTTGATCTAAAAATTACTTAAAAGTTACAGCAATGGCCCCAATTCACGTGTTAGCCAGTGATTTTTCTTTTCTTGCCTAGGTAGTAACAGCTCAGTATAGTGTGGTTGCATCCTGAAAAATATGATATCATAATAACTCAGCTAATTGGGGTAAAGTTGTATGTAGTTCATATGTAACACTATTGGAGGAATTATTTTGCTAACCTGTCTTTAATGTGGAAATTGTACAATTTCATCTATTTCATTATATTTCAAATGAGGAATGGAAGTGGTCCTTAAAAGTATCTTTTTTGTTTTTTGGGGTTTGGGGTTTTTTTTGTTTGTTTTTGATTCCCAAAATAGAATGCTATAAGGTGTGACCTGAAGGAAAATAAAATGTTTGAAATAAAAAAAACGATTAATAGATTGAGACAATAAATGATCAGATGAGTGTGTCATACTTTACTCTGATCTTCAATTTTGAAATAAGTAGAATGATCTGATATCTTACAGGTTTGAATTGTCAGAATATTAAAATTAGAAATGTGTTTTCCAGACTGCTGTGTACTTTTTGTTTTTCTAAAGTTCCACAAAACTCGTGGTTCTCTCTGCAGGTAGATCTTACCAGCACTTCCCAATGCTGCCCCTGTGGCCGTCCCTTTCATTGCTTCTTTGATTCTAATTGAATCAATCAGAGACTAAATACTTCCACATGACACAGTGGCTATTTGAGGAAAAAGTTACTTGATGGAACCCAAACTGCTGACTCGGGTTCATTTCTCTTGGATATATACTTATGAGTGGGATATTTTTTGGTCATACAGTAGATGTAAGTTTAGCTTTACTTAGTTACTACCATACAGGTTTCCAAAGAGATTATACCAATTTATGCTCTCACCAGCAAAAGCATGAAAATTCCATTTGCTCTATATCCTCTCCAACACTTGGTATTGTTCATTTCAATTTGTCAATGTCTCAGTCTCTCTCTCTCTCTCCCCCACGCCCGCCTCCCTCTCTCTCAGAAAGTTTCACTCAGTTTATATGATCTAGTTCTGTGTTCTGGTCCTGGCCACCACCATGCTCCTTCTTGGTCTGTTGTATCTCAGCCCTGAGATCCTTCTTCTGTACGCTCTACTCTCTCATGCTGGGGTTAGGGTTTGAAATCTATATTTCCCTGACTTGTTTGCCAATTTGCTGCCTGTTAGATTCTTTAATCAGAGGAACTAGTAAGAGACTGGACTTTGGAAGCACCTATAGCTGTCCTTTTACCTATAGAGGACAACCTTGCCTCCAGACGCCTGATGCTTTCAGCACTGCCCAGCACACAGCATCCTGATCGGTGGTCTAAGTATCAGCCACAGTGAGCCCTGTGTAAACTACTAGCTATGAAGCACCCCCACCTCAGAGGTACTAGCACACGCCATGCTGCCTACAACTGTTTGTAAATGTCCCGGCACTATATGTCACTTCTCTTAAAGATTTGAGCATCTACTATGTATAAGCACTTCCTGCAAACTCCTAAATTTTTTAACACCTCCTCTCTTTTTATCTTCCCACAGGTCTAGTTGTGAGAAATGATTCCTGCAATTTCTAATATCTGGGTTATTTTCTTTGCCTTTTTTTTTTTCTCTTTCAGGCTTCCAATTTGTGTGTAAGAATTCCCTGTACTAAATCTCCTCTCTTTGAAATATCTAAGGTTTTTATGTTTTCCTGAAACCATCATCTGGCTTTATACAAATCACCTACCTCATATAAATAAGGTTTCTTCTAGCCTGTTTAGCTCACTCCCTTGACTAACCTTATAATTGCTATGATCACAATAGTCTCTGAATAGGGAACTCCTTATTTTTATTTTTTTAGATTTGTTTTTTTAAATTTATTTACTAAATTTATTGGGGTGACATCAGTTAACAAAATTATATAGGTTTCAAGTGTACTTTTCTACAATACATCGTCTATGTGTTGCATTGTGTGCTCACCACCCAGAGTGACTTCCCCTTCCATCACCATATAGTTGACCCTACCCTCCACTTGTGTAACTTCTACCAGGGATAAATGCCCTGTATAAAGGAGTCATGTTTTAGAAGAATTTCTCTTAAAAGGATTTTAATGAACACCCTGAAGACAAAACCAAAGACAGAGAGAGAAAGAGAAATTTAAATAGTGTAAGCAATTCTTCCTACCATTCCACTCATGAGCTTGTATCTATACTGGTCATGAGACAAAAGATGTAAATCCACCTTTCTCTGCATGCCCATGAGCCTCTCATAATGTGATGGGGTCACCCGGCTGAATTTGAGTGTAATACTTAGGGATGTATATTTTTCATACAACATGACCCCAAAATAAAAACAATGCTTTATTTTGTACTCAAATAAAGAAAAACTGACTTGTTTCACTTCAGCATAATTAGTCTTCAAAACCAATTCTTCCAAAGTGATTTCCAAACATAAACATTGCCTATACTAAATTTTTGTCCTATGTTCTGACTTTAGTAAGCTTCAAGTAAAATGTAGATTTTTTGTATGGGCAACTGGTAACTTTAAATTTATGCAACTAAATTGCCTTTGTAGGACCTAATTAAACACCTCCCTGAAGTTTCCAAATCAACAGAAAAGTTGAAATTTTTCAGAGAGGAGTTTCTATTATCTCTCCATCATATGCACATCAACATAGAATACAGTCCAGTGATTGCCTGAATTCTCTTTTCGCCTTCATTTGGAGCCAGGGAAGACTTTTCATTTATGGGTTCTGATTGCCTATAATAATCAGGGCCCTCAGGTAGTCATCTATTGTTGATCTATCATTCCTTACTCAAATCGGTATAGTTTTGAGATTAAAAAGGGGGGGCGGGCAGGATTGCCTGGGGCATTGTACCATGGCAATAAGAACAGACTAGGAGAGATGCCAAGCTGAGGGCTCTGAGCAATGTGAGGGCATCAACATTAAGCTGGAATTGAGAAGAAAAGCAGAAAGTAGACAAGAGGATGCAGTGATGTGAAGGAAGAGGCTGAGTTGTATTCTTTGAGATCTATATAAAGTGTATGTAAATCAGTGTTTTCCCACAGCATCCAAAGCCTTCAATTCAGTGAGTTGGAATCAATATAGATAAATAAAACATTGACTCTGGCCTACAAAATAGTGTAATAAATGAACAGAAAAGAAAGTGCAGTGATATCCAAGTACTATAGTAAATTATAAGACAGAGGAATATAATAGAGGAAGGTTAGTAAGCACAAAGAATAGGCATAAAATCAATCACATGGCAGATAATTTTCTAGACCAACTTATTTGATTTGTGCTAGGCATGTAGATTAAATTTTATCAAATCCTGTTCATTTTTTGTGATGACCGAACTAATTCCAATCTCCACTTCCATCATAAAAAAGTGAAGGTTACATATTACAATGATGGGGTGCAAAGAGTCAATAATGTGACAATATTCTTTACCTCCAGTTCATCAGTTCTCGGGTGGTGGTACGTGTGACCTTGGCAGTACGTTCTGGACCATTAAGGGGTACGTGAAAAATAATCAGTAACAGTGAACAAACAAATAAAAAATACAAAACCTTAGTTATGAAACAATAAATGTTAAGTTTGAATCACTGTGAATAGAGACACTTCAAAATTAGATCACATTAGCAAATGATGATTGGTGAAGGTGTGGCTGTAAACCCTTCCTCCAAACTGCTCTTCTACCAAACATTACGCGCAGTTTCAGAACAATCTATTGCAATGTTTCTAGAACTTCCTCAAACATATAAATACATCCATAGACAGACTCTGATCAGTTAGTTATTGACTGAGTAAAAATGCATTGCCTTTAATCATGATTCTTTTCAAGTAGTTTTTTTAATTTAATGTTTATATACTTAATCATCATTTTTAATATTCAACTGTTACAAATATTATAAAATTAAATCTGTGGTTTGTACTTTTAGTGTAATAATTTTTCTTTCCTAACTTATTACCTCATTTGCATAATTTTATATTAAGATAGTCACTGAACCAAAGCGTCAGTATTTAAAAACAGCTGTTTTCAAACCAAAGGGTACAATTTATAGAAATGGGTTTTAAAGGGGTACACAAATTGGAAAAGGCTGGGAACCACTGTTCTAGCTGAATTCCACCTATAATCTTTTTATGTAGCCCAGCATGAGGATGAAGACTTCAGTGTAGTACAGTTGTAAATTGATGAGAGAAAACAAATGGTCAAACATTTTGTTCCCTCTATTCAGACCTGACCCAGGAGTTTAGTGAAGATGATCAGCTGTTTCAGCAGGTACTGGAGCAGGAGATAAACTCTAGGGATCAGCAAAAAAGAAGAGATTGTGCCAGAAAAAAAAACCCCAGGGAAGTAATTTCCAATGATACAATTCAGTTTCCCAAATAAACTATATTTCTAACTTGTTCTGTTTCACAACCCCCTGCACCCACACAAAATGAGTTCCAGATGAGAACCCTGTAAAAAGAGTATAAAATGAGCCCACCAAAATAGGATATTTGAATATCCTAACCATTTCTACAACCGACTTCAAATAGCTAATAGAAATTTGACTTTGTAAACCATTTCACTAGTTTTAGAATAAATCTGACAAGGAATTTTGGAGCATTGTTTGTATAGGGTAAAATCTGAATCACTGATGCTTGGGAGGCATAAATTTAGGTTAAATTTAGATATTCTACATTGTGGAGTATGTAGAAAAATGCTACAGAGGAAAAAAAATCAGTGGACTAAATGTTTAGAGATATTACTCTAGAGGTAATTTAACAATGTGATGTTTCAGAGCTCAGTTTTAGATTCAGACAGAGCTAGGTTTGAATCAGGGATCTGCCATTTACTAATAGTATATTTGGATGTGTTATTTCATATTTCTGAATTTCATTTTTTCATTTGTAAAATAGGATGATATAAACTGCCTCTGGGTATTGTTTTAAAAATTAAGTACCCAACTAATGATTGACATCAATACCATTACTACTTTAACAAGATGTATGATGTTCAGCAAGTCACTGATCTATAGAATGAGGGAACTGGACCAGATGACCTCTAACTCCTGTCCACACTTTAAATCTTACGAATCCGGTGATTCATTATTGTTTCCTTTTCTGTGTCTTTAGAACATATTGATATACATATTATGCTTGACACCATGTATTATCATTTATGTTTGTATTTTTCTATGCCTGTTTCAGTGCCATGCCTGACATATAAAGGGTTGCTAATAAACATTTATTTGTGAATGAGTGAATAAATGAATGACTAAATGGATGACTAGATGGTTGAATAACGTATTATTATATAATCCATGATAATAAAGAACAATTAAAAAGAGGAAAGAACTATTCATTTTAAACCATATTCCAGAGTACATTTTAAGGCACCTTGGCAAAAGTAGAAAATAATAATAACTTTCCATATTTAACTGCAGGTAAATGAAAAACTTACTTGGAGTAAGAGTTTTGTGGTAATGCATGGTGAGGGGGAATAAATCTAAGGCTATAAGCATGCTTGCTGCCTTTTAAAGCACTCTACACATCACTGACTTAACTGATGCAGTTCTCAATTCATCACAGCCCAGCGATTACTGAGGAAGGTTCTGGAATTTCTTCCTGGGCAATTTCAAAACTGTATTTTGACTTCAAGTAAACGAACACAAGAAAATAGATTAGTTTTTTTGTTTAGTTCATTTTACGTTTTTGTTTTCTTGTGAATTTCCTTCCAAATTTATGATTCTATAGCCATATTTTAAAAGTAAACCTGTGTCTACAATTTACGTAATTATAAATAGAGTATCAGCAAGTGTTTGGCACTTATATGTTTATCAGCTTATAAGGCAAAGCAAATAGGACATGGGTTTTGCTGCCTATGGGACTGACATGTAACCTCCTAGATTAAATTTATTTTCACTTGGGCATTGTTAAACTGGTTTAACAACTCTGGATTTAATAAAATTTGAACTTTCTTCCAAGCCCTCGCAAAAGGAGGTAGTACAATTATTTCAATGTGGGCTGAGATAGAGGTGATCTCATGTCACTTGAGATGAGTCTAAATTACCTAGTCAAAAACCCTGGAAAATTTGGAGTAAACCTCTATGGTGCCCTCAGTTGGAATACCTACTTTAAACACTTTTTTCTTCCTTTCTTGGTTAAGCCAGCAGTCTATATCTCATCAGGTAAATGGAATGGAGTTATGTGAGTTTCAGCAAAAAATTAGGGGAAATTCCAAAGATAGAGAAGTCAGTTTCGTTTTTAAGATACTTATTGCTTGTGCTGCTTTATTTTTAGCACATTTTTGGGGAATTTCAGTGTAAATAGTATATTGAATAATATATAATAATAGTAATGGACTGTAGAGTCTTTCTTAATCTGCGGTTATTGATACAACTACAAAAAGTTGAGTTAATATTAATAAACTGATAAACTGTAGCAGTTGATAAAACTGACAGCTTTTTTAATTTTTCCGTAAAGACAAGATGTGTGTGTGTATGGGGGAAAGGGAGAGAGAGAGAGAGAGAGAGAGAGAGAGAGAGAGAGAGAGAGAGAGAAACACAAGAGCACAAAGTGCCTTATGTCTGTCTTGGTGAGAAGGGAGATCGCATCTAGTCATTCTCCCTCTTTTCTGAAACCTCAACAGGAAGAAATGAGAGATGTGACAGAAGCAACCAGCTTAGAGATATTTTTAGTAAAGTCTTTAAAATCTACCAGTAAATCTCAATCTACTAACTAGAAACCTCTCTCCTAGGGTTTTTCCTGTAGTGAGCAGCTTCATTTGTTGAGCTGAGCACTTGACCTATTCAGTTATTTTTTTGATGCCCTATTGGGGTAGGTGAGAAGCTATTTCCAAATCTGTGCTATGACTCATGGAAAGGGTTTAAGAGAGAGCATTCATTATGCCTTTAATTCATCAGTTTGCCTCAAAATTATCCCAGAACTGTTTGAAAGAAAAAAAAAAAGTTAAAAAATTAAAGGAATGCACTCATGATACATTAAATAAAATATTTTTGAAATAGTATGAGCATTATGATTTCTATTTTATATTGTTCATATTTCTATATTCACACAGAGAAAAACATTTGTTCCATGGAAAAAAAAACATTTTTTAAGATGCTAAATGATGTTATGTTTTAAGTCATTTGAAGATTATGAAATGTTCGCATATTAAAAAATAGTTAAACCGGTTTCTTTCCTGTAGGGCTGTCTCAATCTGTAATATGATGAGTGTGAAACTCCTACAATAAAATAAGTAGTTACAATGGGGTAACTCCAGTTTCCATTACAAAAACAATTCTCTAGAATACAACTTAAGGTGTAACACCAAACTTCCACACTATCCATCTACAAGGGAAAACATACTCTCAGTTCTCCCTGGGATTTCTCCCTACTCCCTGGGCTATAGTTCTGGAATCTCAGGCAGTGTTAAGGCATGTGTGTCGGGTCAGGTATGTGGGTGGAGGTTGGTGAATGATGCAAATCTAAACCCCTTCTCTCCAGGTCATCAGTACACACCAGTTGATACTGAATTGTAAATCACCCTTTTTTATTACTCCTCAGAGAAAGCTTGCCATACACAGTTGAAACCCAGGAATATTTCATAAAACTGCACAAGGTCCCTTCTAACTCAATAGGCCAGGGATGATTTCTCATGGCTTCCTATTGGCTTTCATTTTCTTCGGCCCAGTGTAGGTAAACCCTTTTCTTACCCTGGCTGGAGAGGAAAGGGTGACGAGAAGAGTGAAAACCTGCTCTCAGCGGTATCCTGGAATCAGACCAGCTCTTGAGACCCAATTGTTAAATATTCAGGAATTTTTTAACCCCCTAGACTTGACCTTGGTCACTTGATATTGGCCAAAGTGAAAGTATTTGTACCTTGGTGCAAGTATTTATACCATGGGAATCAACAAATGCAACAAGTCAGGATTTCCTGTTCCTCCTTTTATAGAGAGCTTGTTGTTAAAAATTTGTCTGCAGCCCACTACACTCTCCCTCTTCCTGCAGCCCCCTTTCACCTTCTGCCAAACACTTTAAAATTTTGTAGGCTACTTCTGTTTTCTGTCCTACATATGTTCCATCCCCCAACCAAGCCAGTGAAGTACATTGACTATTGTTTGAAGAAACAGGGAAAGGGAGACATATAGGAAAAACAATAAACATAAACAAACACTTCCAGCTACAGAATAATTCCCAAATTTATTTGATCAAGGAGTCCAATTCTCTCAGAGAATGCTGGTATACATTAGTAGTAGGAAAAAATGTCTTCATTTGAGGGGGGAGTTTAAAACTGTGAATGTCCATAGGTAGCTCAAAATTATAAAGAATATTTAACAAGTTTATTTGATTGGTAAAAAAAATTCTGTGGATGCACACTTTATTCTCTCAGTCTAATTTTCTATTGGAATGAAAGGAACAGAAACCAATAAAAATAACATGGCACTTAATTTTTTTCTAATACCTCAACTCAGTGGAAGTAGTAATACTTTTTCATTCAACAAACAAATGTTAAGTGCTACTATATTCTAGGTATTTTTCTAAATACGGAAAATATGACAATAAATAAAACTAAAAAAATTCCTAATGAGATGTTCTTTCTATAAGATTAAAGAAGTTTTTATCTCCATCTCCTATTCTCTCCTCTTCCCAGTTTCTCCTTTTCAGGCTCATGGGGTAAGAGGTGGGGGGTAGAGGTGGGGTATTAGGGAGTACAGAAGGTCCTCAAATAACATCCTTTGGTTCACCTTTATTATAACATTTATGAGAAGCTGTAGGAACTTAACTTTTGTTTATATCAATTAGCCTAAGGTAAAACTGGTTTCACTATATGGTACTATATAGTTTTGCCACAGCTATAAGAACCTATCAACAATGTTAAGTGAGGACATATGAGCTTTTCCAGCCAACACATATCTTACATAGCACTCATTTTATCAATGAAAAAATAATATTTCCAATACTAACAAACCTACAAGTGTCAAAAAGATATGGATGAATCTTAAATGCATAATGCTATGTGGAAGAAGCCAGTTGGAAAGAGGATACTGCAGTTTTCAGTATGATTCCAGTTCTATGGCATTCAGGAAAAGGTAAAAATGTCAGTGCTTGCCAGGGATTTAGGTTGAGGAGAAAGATTGAATAGGTGAGGCACATGGGATGTTTTCAGGCAGCGAAAATATTTTGTGTAATATTGTTATGTTGATATGTGGCATTATACATTTGTCAAAACCCATAGAACTTGATAGCAAAAAGATTGAACTTTAGTATGCAATTTAGAAGGTTGGGGAATCCTAGGATGAAATGCAGAATGTGACAGAACAATCTAATTATATTACAAATGTATGAAACAACTTCACGGAAGAGGATGGGGAAAAAAGATGCTGACCTAAGTAATTTCGGAAATGAATGAAATCTTATACTAAAGGCAAAAGAAACTGCATATAGGAGTATACATTAATTGATAAAGTTGTTTCCCATAAGAATATGGGTTAAAAATTCTGATACTGCTAAACATATATTCTCAAATTGGGACAACATCAAGCATAACAACATTCACATCAGAAGAAGTACCAGAAGGAGAAAAGAAAGCAAGGAATTAGGAACATTTTTGGATAAATAATGACTGAAAAACTTCCCTAACCTGGCAAAGAAAATAGACATACAAGTCCAGGAAACACACAGAGTCCCAAACAAGATGAACCCAAATAGGCCCATACCAAAATGCATTATAATTAAAATGGCAAATGTTAAAGACAAAGAGAGAATCCTAAAAGCAGCAAGAGAAAAGCAACTAGTAAGTTACAAGGGAGCTCCCATAAGACTGTCAGCTGATTTCTCAATTAGAAACTCTGTAGGCCAGAAAGGATTAACAAGAAATATTCAACATGATGAAAAGCAAGGACTTATATCTCTACACAACAAGCTACCATTCAGAATTGAAGGACAGATAAAGAGCTTCCTAGACAAGAAAAAGCTAAAGGAGTTCATTACCACCAAACTAGAATTGCAAGGAATGTAAGAGGGACTACTTTAAGAAGGAAATAAAGCAAAATTATCAATATTAAAATGGCAATAACTATATATCTATAAAAATTATCTTCATTTAAATGGATTAGAAGCTCAAATCAAAAGACATGGAGGGTGTTGTGTTGAGTGAAGTGTCAGACAAAGACAGACACAAATTGATTTCACTTATATGTAGAATCTAAAAAACAAAATAAACAAAACAGAAACAAACTCATAGATACAGAAAACATTTGTATGGTTGCCAGATGGGAGGGGGGTTAGGGGTGTGAGTGAAAAATGAGGAAAGGATGAAGAAGTACAAATTGGTTGTTACAAAGGAGTTAAGGGGATGTAGGGTATAGCACAAGGAATGTAGTCAATTATACTGTTATAACAATGTATGGGGTCAAGTAATTACTAAATTTGTTGAGATGATAGTTGGGAGAGTATTGAGGGCAGGATGAATAGGTGAAGAGATTAAAAAGTACAAATTGGTAATTACAAAACTGTTATGGGGATGTAAAGTAAAGCATAGGAAATATAGCCAATGATATGGTAATAACTATGTGTAGTGCCTGGTGAGTATTAAACCAGTTAGGGGGATCACTTCTTAAATTATATAAATGTCTAACCACTATGCTGTACACCTAAAATTAATATAAAATAATATTGAATGTAAAAATTATACACACACACAATGAAATATTAGTCATAAAAAAAGAATGACATCTTGCCATCTGCAAAAACCTGGTTGGATCTAGAAGGGTATCATTCTGAATGTAGTAAACCAGACAGAGATAGACAAAATGTTGTATGATTTCGCTTATTTGTGGAATCTAAAGAACAAAATAAAGGAACAAACAAAACAGAAACAGAGTCATAGGTACAGAGAACATTTTGACAGTGTCAGATAGGAAGAGGGTTAGAGGGGTGGGTGAAAAAGGAGAAGAGATTAAGAAGTACAAATTCATAGTTACAAAATAGGCACAGGGATGTAAAGTATAGTGTGAGGCATGCAGTCAGTAATACTCACGTTGTAATAACTATATGTGGTGTCAGGTGGGTACCAGATTTATTGGGGTGATGACTTTTTAAGTTATATAAATGTCTCATCACTATGCCATACATCTGAAAATAATATTGTATGTCAAATGTAATTGAAAAATTTAAAAAAATTATTAAAAAAAATAAAACTAAAATTGAGTTTTATGGTTTCAGCCACAAATAAACATTTATCGATATATCTATCAACATATTTTTCTAATGGAGAAATGAATCAATCAAGATTAAGTAACCTGAGTTGAGGAGAGTGATGTCAGGAGGATGGCAACATGAGGGGCCCTCTACTTGTAACTTGAAGCTACAAGTTAGACAGCTAAAATTCAACAAGAGATTTCCCGCTCAACACACAAACACATCTGAGGCATCCATTCATTGATACATTTAAAGGTGGGCATATGGGAGCAATGGGGATACAGGATGAGGGAAGTACAGACCAGGCCCCTCAATGAAAACCAGCCTTTGCCAGCAGCCCCAGTGGGTGCAATAGTAGTGAAGAATCAGGGTGGAACCCCCTCTGGGTAAACCAGAGTGGCAGGGCAGCAACTAGGTCTTGGTGGCCAGTACATACTGAGGCTGAGCCCAGAGTCAGGGCCAGAGAAGCGGGGCACAGGGTGGCAGCATTCCACAGACCTCCATCACCAGACAAAAGAAGCTGCCGACATGAGAACCTGCTTCATACCATCCTCCTATGGCCCTCTAGGCAGTAAAATCCTCACTTGGCAGATCATGAAAGGGCAGAAACAAATTTCCAGCCCAAGTGGCCTACCTCAAAAAAAAAAACTAAAATAAAATAAACAACCTAACTTTCACTATAAAGAACTAGAAAAAGAACAAACAAAGCACAGAGTCAGAATGAAGAAAACAATAAAAACTACAGCAGAATTAAGTAAAATAGAGAATAGAAAAACAATAGAAAAATTAATGCAACAAAAATCTTGTTCTTATAAAGATATATAAAGTTGAGAAACCTTTGGCTAGACTTTCTAAGGAAGAAAGAGAAAAAACTCCAAAACAAAACTAGAAATGAAAGAAGAGAATTTAAAATGAACACAACAGAAATACAAAGGACCATACCGGAATACTGTGAAAGGCTTTACACCACAAATTCGATAACCAAGGATAAATGGACAAGTTATTAGAAATATATAACCTTCCTAAACTGAATTATGAAGAGTTGGAAAATCTAAATAGACTTATCACGAGTAAGGAAATTGAAACAATCATCAAAAACGCTACAAAAAAATGTAAAAAAACCATATGATTTCACTCATGTGTGGGATATAAAACAGAAAGCAACAAATAAGGAAAGAAAGCAAACAAAATCATAGATAGAGAATAAGGAATAGAAGAAAGATGAAAAGGGTAAAGAAGGTCAAATATATGGTGACAGAAGGATTCTAGGTTCTAGGTGGTGAGCACACAATGCAATATACAGATGATGTATTATAAAATTGTACACTTGAAACTTACATAATGTTATTAACCAATGTCACCCCAATAAATATAATTTTTAAAAAAGAAAGAGTTGAATTTCAAGGATAAGGCAATAATTAGTTTGAAATTTACTAAGGAAATTGCAGAAATTTACTAAGGAAATTTACTAAGGAATTTACTAAGGAAACAAGCAAACATTTGGAGATGACAGAAACTTTTATCTCTCAGTTTTTCCTCAATCCCCAGTATGGAGAATGACACCAGTATACTATATGAACCTTATGAAATCTGTTTGAAACTAAATGAATAAATGGAGACAAAATTACAATATAATGATTCAATTGTTTTAAGTCATAAGAAAATTAAAGATTTCATCTCTTCTACAATAACACAAGTGATTACAAAACATAGCGAGCCATGAATATTAACAGCTATAAAGAGGTTATGGTTTAAAATAAGAATACAAGGGTTGTCTGGAAAGCTCCAGCCATGCAAAATGAAAAACAGAGGCATTTATGGCTGGATTTTTTTCTAGATTGCCCTCATACAAATGAAATAATCTCTTCTGTTTTGTTTAGCAATAACATTGTTATGAGGTGAATCAATGACATGTGAAAGATGAAAATAGGTTGTGTAATAAATAGTAATTGGGCAAATTTGATTTATAAATGAATAAAGTAAGGTGAAATTTTATTGTTTGCATATATAAGTATCATATGAAACAAAAAGTCAGAGAGAAAACGCCACTTTCAAAATTAGGTACAAAATGATTGTCAATATTAAAACACTTAAAATTATTTATTTATTTATTTATTTTTATTGTTAGACTTATTGGGGTGACATCTGTTAGCAAGGATTACATAGACTTCAGGCATACAAAATACTACAGTGCATTGTCAACTTGATGTATAATAAGGTCACCACCTAATGTGACTTCTCTTTCCATCACCTTATATTTAGCTTCCCCTACTCCACTCCCACCCCCTTCCCTTTCTCCCCTCCCTAACCCACTCATCCCCAAATAAACATTAAACCATTGATTGTGTCCATGGGTTATTTGTTTCTTTGTTCATTTCTTTTTTCTTTGTTGCTTTCAGTTTTATATTCCACATATGAGTGAAGTCATACAGTTTTTGTTTTTTTTTCTGTCTGGCTTATTTCACTTAGCATGATGATCTCCAGGTCAATCCATTTTGTTGCAAATGGCAATATTTCATCTTTTCTTATAGCTGAGTAATATTCCATTGTGTATATGTACCACAGCTTCTTTATCCAGTCATCTGACGCAGGGCACTTTGGGTGTTTCCATGTTTTGACCACTGTGAACAGCGCTGTGATGAATATTGGGGTACATAAGTCTTTGTGGAAAAAGGTTTACAAGTTTTTTGGGTAGATCCCCAGAAGGGGGATTGCTGGGTCAAATGGTAACTCCATTCCCAATTTTCTGAGGAAACTTCACACCTTCTTTCATAGTGGTTGTACCAGTTTGCACTCCCACCAGCAGTGTACCAGAGTTCCTTTTTCTCCACATCCTCTCCAGCACTTGTTATTCCTTGTCTTGTTGATAATAGCCAATCTCACAGGTGTGAGGTGGTGTCTCATTGTGGTTTTGATTTGCGTTTCCCTGATAGCTAATGAGGATGAGCATTTTTTCATATGTCTGCTGGCCATTTGTATTTCTTCGTGGGAGAAGTGTCTGTTTAGTTCTTCTGCCCACTTTTTAATTGGGTTGTTTGTTTTTTTGTTGTTAAGTCTTATTAGTTCTTTATGTATTTTAGACATTAGAACTTTATCTGATGCATTATTTGAAGATATTTCTCCCATTCATTTGGCTGTCTCTTTGCCTTGTTGGTGGTTTCTTTTGCTGTGCAGAAAATTTGTAGTTTGATATAATCCCATTAATTTATTTTTGCTTTTACTTCCCTTGCCTTTGAGGTCAGGTTCATAAAGTCTTCCTTGAGTCCTAGGTCTATAAGTTTAGTACCAATGTTTTCTTCTATACAGTTTATTGTTGCAGGTCTGACATGAAGGTCTTTAATCCATTTTGAGTTAATTTTTGTATATGGAGAGAGTTCACAACTCGGGTTCATTCTTTTGCATGTTTTTCCAGTTTTCCCAGCACCACCTACTAAAGAGGCTGTCTTCCCCATTGTATGCTTTTCATTCCTTTATCGAAAATTATTTGTCCATAAATTTGTGGGTTTATTTCTGGGTTTTCAGTTCTGTTCCGTTGGCCTATATTTGTTTTTCTGCCAATACCAAGCTGCTTGGGCTATTGATGCTTTGTAATATAAATAGAAGTCAGGAAGTGTAATGCCACCAGCCTTATTCTTTTTATGTAGTATTGCTTTGGCAATTCGAGGTCTTTTATGGTTCCATATAAATCTATACTTTTATCTATTTCACAAAGGTATGATTGTGGGATTTTGATGGGTATTGCCTTAAATCTGTAGATTGCTTTGGGCAGAATGGCCATTTTAATAATGTTAAGTCTTCCTGTCCATGAACAGGGAATATTTTTCCATCTCTTAATGTCTGTTCCAATTTCTTTCAAAAGTGTCTTATAGTTTTCTGTGTATAAGTCTGTCACATTTTTCGTTAAGTTAATTCCCAGGTATTTCATTCTTTCTGTTGTGATAGCAAAAGGAATTGATTCCCTCAATTCTTTTTCTGAGGATTCATTGTTTGTATATAGGAATGCTGTTGATTTTTGTACATTGACTTTGTATTCTGAGACTTTACTCTATTCATTTATTGTTTCCAATAGTTTCCTGATGGAAACTTTGGAATTTTTTATATAAAGGATCATGTCATCTGCAAATAGTGACAATTTGACCTCTTCTTTCCCAATTTGGATACCTTTGATTCCTTTCTCTTGCCTGATTGCTGTGGCTAGAACTTCCAGTACTATATTAAATAGCAGTGGTGACAAGGATCCTCCTTCTCTTGTTCCTGATATTAGCAGAAGAGGCTTCAGCTTTTCCCCATTCAGTATGATGTTAGCCGAGGCTTTGTTATATATGGCCTTTATTATGTTGAGATACTTTCCTTCTATACCTATTTTAGTGTTTTGATCATAAATGGATGTTGTATCTTGTTGAAAGCTTTTTCTCCATCAATTGATATGACCATATGGTCTTTATCTTTTATTTTGTTTATGTGGTGTATCACATTGATTGATTTTCATATGTTGAACCATCCTTGTGCTCCTGGGATAAATCCCACTTGATCTTGATGTATGATCTTTTTGATACATTGTTGTATTCTATTTGCTAATATTTCATTTAAGATTTTTGCATCTGTGTTCATCAGAGATATAGGTCTATAGTTTTCTTTTTTTGTGTTGTCTTTGCCAGGCTTTGGTATTAGAGTAATGTTGGCCCCATAGAATGAGTTAGGAAGTACTGTTTCCTCTTCAATTTTTTGGAAGAGTCTGCGGAGGATAGGTGTTAATTCTTCTTTGAATGTTTGATAGAACTCATTGGTGAGGACTTCTGGTCCAGGGCGTTTGCCTTTAGGAGATTATGGATAGTCATTTCAATCTCTTTGCTCTTAACTGGTCTATTTAGACTATCCAGTTCTTTTTGGTTCAGTCTAGGTAGGCTATAAGTTTCTAGAAACTTGTCCATTTCTTCTAGGTTGTTATATTTAGTGGCATAAAGTCCTCCATAATATTTTCTTATAATCCTTTGTATTTCTGTGGTATAAGTGGTCATTTCTCCCCTTTCATTTCTAATTTTGGATATTTGTGTCCTTTCCTTTCATCCTTTGATTAGTCTCACCAGGGGTTTGTCAATTTTGTTGACTTTCTCAAAGAACCAGCTCTTCATAATATTAATTTTTTCTATTGTCCTTCTGTTCTCTAATTGGTTTAGCTCTGCCCTAATTTTTATTATTTCTTTCCTTCTGCTGACTTTGGGTTTTGTCTGCTCTTCTTTTTCTAGTTCTTTGAGATGGATGCTAAAGTGTTTACTTGTGATTTTTCTTGTTTCTTAAGATAAGCCTGTAGTGATATAAATTTCCCTCTTATTACCGCTTTCGCTGTGTCCCAATAATTTTGATATGTTGTATTTTCATTGTCATTAGTTTCTATATATTTTTTAATCTCGTCTTTTGTTTGTTCTTTTATCCAGTCATTTTTTAATAAGATGTTGTTTAATCTCCATGTATGTGTGGTTTTTTCTGCTTTCCTTTTACAGTTGATCTCTAATTTTAAAGCTTTGTGGTCTGAGGATACACTTGGTATGATTTCAATCTTCTTGAATTTGCTGAGGCTACTTTTGTGTCCCAGCATGTGGTCTATTCTTGAGAATGTTCCATGTGCACTAGAAAAAAAAGGTATAGTCTCTTTTTGCTGGATGAAGCGTCCTGTAAATGTCAATTATGTCCAATTGCTATAATGTGTTGTTTAGAGCTGTTGTTTCCTTTTTTATTTTCTGTTTGGATGATCTGTCCATGGCTGTTAGTGCGGTGTTTAAGTCTCCCACAATGATTGTGTTTTTGTAAGATTCTCCCTTCAAATCTGTTAGTAGTTTCTTTATATATTTTGGTGCTTCCTGGTTGGGAGCATAAATATTAATTAGTGTCAAATCTTCCTGTTGTTGTATTGTGCCTTTTATCACTATGTAATGTCCATCTTTGTCTTTTACTATCTTTTATAGCCTGAGGTTTATTTCATCAGATATCAGTATGGCAACTCCAGCTTTTCTCTAGTTACCATTTGCTTGGAGTATTGTTTCCCATCCTTTCACTCTGAGTCTGTGTCTGTCCTTATAGCTGAGGTGTGTCTCTTGGAGACAGCATATGGATGGGTTTTGTTTTTTAATCCAGTCTGCTACTCTGTGTCTTTTTAGTGGTAAGTTCAGTCCATTAGCATTTAGAGTGATGATCAGTATGTGAGGATTTCCTTTGGGCATTACTTGTTTGTTTGTTTTTGTTTTATTTTTGTGTCTTTCTTGTTGCCCCAACTTTATTCCATGTTTCCTGATGTTTTGTTTCAGGTTGAAGAGCCTCCTTCAGTATTTATTGAAGTGCTGGCCTTGTGCTGGCAAATTCCCTCAGCTTCTGTGTTTCTGAGAAGTTCTTCATTTCACCTTCATATCTGAAAGATAATTTTGCTGAATAATTTATTCTTGGCTGGAAGTTTCTTTCTTTTAAAGTTTTTAATATTGGATTCCACTCCCTCCTGGCTTGTAGAGTTTCTGCTGAGAAATTTGATGCCACCCTGATGCGTTTTCCCCTAAAGGTTATAGTTCTTCTTTCCCTGGCTGCCTTGAGAATTGTCTCTTTGTCTTTAGTTTGGACATGTTTAGTACCATGTGTCTTAGAGAAGATATGCTAGGGTTCAGGTATCTAGGGGACCTGTTTTCTTCTTGAACTTGGGGTTCAAGATCTTTCCATAGGTTTGGAAACTTCTCATCTACTATTTGTTTGAGTATGCTCTCTGTAGAGTGCTCTGCCCCTTCTTCTAATCCTATTATCCAGATGTTGTTTTGTCTCATGGAGTCAGATATTTCTTGCAGAGTTCTTTCAATCCTTTTGGTTCTGTATTCCTTCTCTTCTTTCTGAGCTGTCTCCATGTTCTGATCTTCAATATCACTAATTCTTTCCTCCATCTGGTTGACCCTGTTTCCTATGGCAGTTATTTTGTTTCTCACTTCTTTTATTGTATTATTTATCTCTTGCTTTTCCATCTCAATCTTCCTTATATTTCGAATTTCTTTGTTAAATTGTTCCTTTTATTCATGGAATTCCTTTTTTATGTTATTCATCTTAGCTATGGTGTTTTGCCAGTATGTTTTCATTTCTCTCAGAGCCTTTAGAATGGCTACTTTAAATTCTCTGTCACTTAGTTCAGAAACTTCTAGGTCTAAGCAGCTGTCTTCTGGATAAATTTCATGTACTTTCTGAGGAGTTTTAGTTTTTAAGGAATTCATCCTGTCTGCTGGGTTATTCTTCTTTGACATGAGGGTGTTATGTTCAGCAGAGCCCCGGAGCCCTGATTAGTACTTTTGTGGTGTTTTGCTGTAGGGCAGACATGAAGTAGCTCTGGGGACCAAGGTTTGGGAGAGAGGGGGATTGTTTATTTCTTATTTCTGGTCTCCTGCCACTTTTGCAGGCAGTGCATATCTATCTGGGGTCCCTCCACTCCCTGCAGTTAGTTAGTTCATTGGGGAGGCTGTAGGAGATGGGAGAGGCTGAGAAAAAGTGTACTGGGGCAGCTCCACCTCCTGCCCTATGCTAGGGAAGCTGGGTGATGCGGGCCGAGGCTGCTCTTGCTGGTTGGGTTGAATACTATCAAATCTGCCTTTCTTCCTGTGCCTGCTCCAGCAACCAGCTGTTGGGGCAGAATCTGCAGGCTCACACTGCTTGTAGGCCCCAGGGGCATGCATGCAGGTGCACGTACCACAAGTCAAAAGCTGTGGGCCTGACCTCAGGCAGTATGAAGGCAGCCGGCTCACTCTCCACAGTGGGCCAGGAACAGGAACTGCAGCCCTGCGTAGGAGCTGTGCACGTTTGTGCTGTGGTTCTCGAGGGTGCCGGGAGCCAATGTGCTCTGGGGACCCATCTCAGCCTGCAGGTATTCAATAGATCCCACTTCAAAAGCTTCAGAGCCTGGCTCCCAAGCTCTGTCCCCAACATGCTGCTCTAAGGCCCGGCTCCCCGTTTCCCAGCATTCTGCCAGTTTGCTGGCTTTTACTATTGTTGCCTCTTGGCCTTTCCCATCCCATGCACTGTGCTGCTCCTGGATAGTCAGCAGTGATCAGGTCCTGTTGCAGTCCATCTCTGCTCCCTTCCCTCTCTCCCACTTGCCCCCTTCTCTCCAACCTTCAGGTATTTACTTGCGATGTGTGGAATTCTCAGCTGCCATTCTGTCACTCAGGGTCCTCTTTCTAGGCTCTTGGGCAGCCATTCAACTGTGTTTTCTGGGAGAGGCTTTAGGGACCTCCTCTCCAGTTGCCATCTTGCCCTTTCTCCTTAAAATTCTTTTATGGAAAAATTTTTATTTTTTTAATTTTGTTACTTGTGTAAAAAGATGCACAACTATAGTTGTTTTTCATGGTAACACCAAATATTTTAGCATTTACATATTCATCAAGCAAGCATCCTTGTGAACATCTTTGCAAATGAAAGAATATTGTTAGAAGTGTTATTAAATTAAGAGTAATACCTTGAATAATAGATTATTTCATAAATTGAACATTGGTAACAGAAAAGAGTTTTAATATTATTATTATATACATGGAAATAAAACGGTCCTACATAGAAAATTGTTTAATAAAATTTTTTTCATTTTTAGATACTACCATAGATTTTTTTAAGTCAAAGGATCAAAAATTGAACATTGAACATACTGAGTAATATGGTATATTTTTTAAGATATATTTGAAATGTTAATGTGTACTTAAATTGCAGGAAAATTTGATGAATTAAAGTCAAAGGATTTTCATGAGATCTATCCTCAAGCTTATATTATTTAAAAATAACCTTGATAGCTGATTATTTTCAGTTTTTGCTCTGCAACAGTTGGGGGGAAAGGCTTATAAATATCAATTTGAAAATATTACATTTATTTCAATACTGATTTTAAAGAATGATTAGATTTAATGATTTCTGTTAACTCACAACCCCTTGTTGAATCATTAATTTCTTTGAAAAGAATTTGGAACACCTTAGCCAATTTTTATGTACACCTTTTTTGGAAGAAAGAGGTTGAAATACATTGAAGGATTTCATACTTCATATTTAGTGTATCTACTTCAAAGGTTTGTAATCATTTACAAATACATGAGAGCTATCTGGAAAAAAAATCCAGCCATACATGCCTCTATTTTTCATATTGCATGACTGGATGCTTTCTGAACAGCCCTTGTATAATATGCCATATTCTTAAATTATTTAAAATGTAGAGATCTCCTATAATTTTATTAATAAAAATTGTTTTTAAAATGCTTCACTTTATAAGATGACACAAAATAAAAGTATGGATAAAATTCTACCCAGTAGGAAGTAATTGATTCTAATTGAGTTTTAGAAAAATCTTTAGTAAAAGAGATATCATTTGAGGTAGGTTTTAACAAATAAGTCAGATTTCATAAACAGACAAATTGGAGATAGATAGGGAGATGGTATAGAGATATAAATAATAAGGTGTGCTCTAGTGACTACAAATATATGACAAATTGACACATGGTATAAAACTTTGACATTGGCTATCACAAGTAGATGACAGGAGTTAGCTAAATTTTGAAAGAAATAGTGGTAAAATTAGTAAATTATCTCAATAGTGAAATTATTATCTCAATAATTTTCTTTAAAAATTAACACTTCACTTTATTTTTTGAAATTTTATAAAAACTATAATAGTGTGTTATAAATATTTTATATTGAAATTAGTTATGAAATTTTCAGGCTGGTTGCTGTGTTTTGATCTTACTCTAAAGGACTATTGTACAATTTTTCTGTAGTCTCTTTTATTACTATACTTTTTCCAAGCTAGTCTCTGTGTACCATCACCTTTTGAAGGATTTGTCTCTGAGATCTTTATTATAAAGATCAGAGACTGACTGACTGTAAATCTTAATATAGCATTTGATTGCAAGCCCTGGCACCTTCCAAGCTGCTGTGGTAATTTATGTCCACTCCCTTATTCCCAACCCACCCTGAACACACTCAAACACTTCTCAGTGAACCCCTGGGTGTAAGAAAATAGTCTGAAAGAGAAAAATGGTGAACAAAAGAGAAAAGTGCAGTGGAGTCGTTTGACAGTATTGCACTTGAGGTTACAGCGATGAAATGATTATGTGCTTTTTTCCACCCACATTCAGCTGCTTGGGTCTAGGCAGAATTGGGGGAGAGTTGGAGTTAACCAGAGTTTGGACTGGGCCTAAGTATATAATCTTGCAAGAGTGGGTCAAGGGAATTGAGGTGGTGCACAACAGACTATAATAAATATAATAACTGTAATCACTGTTACATGGTATGACATTACTGTCCTTGCATTTGTCCATGCCCCAGAATCAACATTAATTTCAGAGGATTTGTGTCTATGCCCCCAAACAGAAGTCATCTTTCTGCTTCCAAAATTAAATGTCTCTTTTTGTGGGAAGTGAGGGGAAAAGTGGTGTTAGTGTTATCAGGGAGCACTGTATTTTTTGGTATTCTTCATGCATGTAAACAACACATGAATTTTTACCAATAAAACCTCACTTGTCCACATTTAAAAATTACAAGAACTTTACTGTGAAGCACTCTTAGATAAGGATTGGGCCACATGAAGCAACAGCCCCTTTAGTCCAGGTGAGCATCTCCAGTAAGCATCTCAACAGATAAGGGCAAGCAATCAGTGCTTGAAGCCAGTAGAAATCCCCCACTCCATCCTTTATTTCACAAACCACAGGTTTGTTTTAATTTCAAAGCAAATAAGTCAAATAAACAGGCCAAGACAATGTCACCTTTTATGTTGAGGACAATGCTATTTCAAATGATGTAGTTTAAGGTCATCCCAATAATTAGATCATTTTCAAGATTTTATTAGAGTTCCAGTTGCCCCTCATTGGGAATTTCCAGTCATAATCCATGGCATTTGCTGTCTTAACCAGACAGTTATTGGCTTTAAGGCTTCAAAAACAACACTAGCCAACCCACCGGCAAAATAAGCTCACAATAGGAAAAAAACAACAACAAGAAAAACCACACTTAATCTATCAAATAGCAGTAATTTTACAACTCAAAAGTAATTTCAGTTTTCAGAATTAGATCTACTAATGCATGAAGAAGCAGAAAGAGATTTTGAAAACAAAGGAACCTGTGATCTGCCTTTTAACAACTGAAAGAGAGATGGCTTGAGGGAGGAAAATCAATAACAACATAATAAAAAGATGCTTTATAGCTTGCCTCAGATATTTTGACATAGAAATAGCATATTTGCCAAAAAAAAAATTTTTATCCTAGAAAAAAGATAAAGTTTTTTCAGAATAAAATATTCGGGAGGTACATAAACGTGGTGATTAGATGAACCACTTAAAATTGAACTTCTAGTCCTTTCAGTCAAACACATAGTCAAATACTTTTACGTTTTTACATTTGACTCTGAGGAGTTTGTTTTGTTGGGTGGCATGAAGGGAAAATGGCTATGTGGGGGGAAAAAAGAAAAATTTCAGCCAGCTTCTAAACACATTCTCCCAGAAGGATGGCCTTTTTAATTATGCAAAGTATGTCCAAAAGCCCATAAAGGGAGCACTGAGGCAAAAAAGAGTTAAATGTTTTTTCATATTAAAGTGTTATAATGTCTATAATTTACTTTAAAATACTTCAGCATAGACAGTGTGATATTATGTATTAGCTAGGCTAAACTACAACCCTGGCACATTCAGATGTTCTAAGCAGGATTTCACACTGGGGTGATAGAAGGGAGTGGGGGAAGCAGCTAGAATTTTATCAGAAAGGCCCCACTCTAAGCACTGTGGTGACTTTCTTATCTATAACACACATTTTGTTAATTAGCATAATGGTGAAATGTGTAATTATGAGAATATATGAAATTAGAAATAAACTCTCACCAGTGATAATAGAACAACTGAGGATATGTGAAGTTGCTAAAATAATTTAGAACAGAGACTGGCAAACTATAATATTTCCTAAAGGCCAAATCTAGCCTACCTTGGTTTTAGTATGACTTCTGAGGTAAGAATATTTTTTACAGTTTTAAATGATTTAAAAAAAATTTTTTTAGGAATATATTGTGAGTGAAAAATTATATAAAATTAGATTTTGGTGTCCATAAATGAAATCTTATTAGAACACAGTCACAATCATTTGTTTATATATGAGTATGGTCTATGACAGGAATTAGCAAATGTTTTCTCTAAAGGGTAAGATGGCAAACAGTTTAGGTCTTACATCTCTGTCACAAGTACTCTGCTGTTAAAAGTAGATAATCTATAAACAATACAAAAATGAATGTGTGAGGCTGTGTTCCAATATAACTTTATTTATAAAAGCAGATAATGGGCAAGAGTTGGCCAACAGGCTACAGTTTGACAATTCCTGGTCTATGGATGCTTTTGTTAAATAACGGCAGAGTTCAATAGTTATACCAAAGACCATCTGGCCTCCAAAACCTAAGATATTTGCTATTTGGCTCTTTACAGAAAACATTCGTCAACCCCAACTCTAGAATATAAGCTCTATGACATTAAGGACCTTGTCTTTGTTATCCAAACTATATTCCCAAAATTTAGACCAGTGCCTGGTACCTAGTAGTCTCTTATAATTATTTGTTGAATGAATGAATGAACGAACAAATACACATTAACTTGTTGTGCCTGAAAACTCTCTATTTCATCATGCAGCCCATTCCATTTTGAAACAGCATAGTGTTCTGCCTGATAGTGAAGTTGAAGTGTCTCCCTGTAAATTCCACCCAAGATCCCAGTGCTTTGCTGCTTATAAAAACGTAATCTATCTTACACCTGAAATTTATTTAAATATTTTAAGATGATTTTCATGTTCCTTGAATTGTCTCTTTGGACTGAATCATCCAAAGAGTATCTTTAATGCTATATCCTACATGTGATTTTTGAGTTCCTTAGAAATACAATGACCCCTTGTGAACATTAGTAATCCACAAATTCCTTGTTTGTTTTCAAAAACCAAACCATGAGATTAAGAACAAAAGGTCAGTGCTGTCAGAATCTTCTATTGTGCTACTTTGTCATTAGAACACATGTGGCAATACCAAACGTTATTCTTATTTGAATGTCCAATAAAAATGATTTGCCACATGCTAAAAACTATTTTTATTTCATGAAGAGTTTGTCACACACATGAGAATTCTGCTCATCTCAGTTTCATTCTTTTTATCCTGTCTAAAAAGTTATCTGTAGATCTCTCTAAACCTTGGAAAGATATAAAGTTCTGCTTAAATAACAGATTTAATTAAGTAAATTTCTTTCTTTGATAAGATATGCTCAATTAATAAGTGACAACTAGCAGGTTTTGGTTACCTTTAATTTTCTCACTGGCATTTGTACAAGTCCCACTTCTAGAACAGTATTACACAATCTTGCATGCAGTTGCCTTGATTTCAGTTCCAGTCTTTAGAAACATTCAGCCTATTTTTAGTTGCATTCCAGACCCTATAAGCTACATTCAGTGATTTACTTCCCCATTTATGTCATTCTCCTAACCTCCTCTCCCCTGAGGTTCTCCCATGACTGAAGGACAATTCTAAGCTACTCTGCTCTGTCCCATTACAGTCAACTGAGAGGATAACAGCATTTTTAACATAATAAGACATATATAATGTAATTTTGCTGTTAATTAATATATCTTTTTTTAAGGAGAATTTTTATTACTTTTATGTAAAGAAAACTCTACAGTGTATACTCAGCACAGTGTTGTGGCCAGTTCTTTAGCCTTTGCCTTTTCCAGCTTGGCAATGCAAGCCACTGATTTTGGGCCCAGGACATTGCCTCCCCAGTCACAGCAGATCTCATCGAATCTGTCATTGTAGTTGGTTAGATAGTTTCCACTAGCTTGGCCAGCACTTGTCTTTTGAGTTAACTTGTGTGATGGTGACAGTGGTGCAGGTCTTCCTGTGGACGAGGTGCCCCAGCCTGGCTTTCCCCTTGATAATGCAGTAGGGGACCCCCATCTTGCAGCACAGGGCACCAGGAAGACAACCAGCTCCATTATAGAAGACAACCAGGTCCACATTGTGTGCAATCACCACCAGTTGAGTCTTCTTATTCTCTACCAAATTGGTGACAGTATTTAACCCCTGCTCAAAGGACAGGTGCCTCTTGGTGGGGACATCCCCTTTGCCAGCAACCTTTTTCTCAGCTTGAGCCAACAGTGTTTGTGGGCTGGCTTGAGCAGTTGAGTAACTGTCTGGTGGTCCAAGGCCTGGGTGAACTGGTTAATGGCAGGAGGCACTTTCAGGTGCTTATAGAGAATAGCTCTTTGCCGCTGCAGCCAAATGGACTGGGGTTATTTGACAAAGTGGGTAAGGTCCCTTTGGGGCTGGATGTCTTGTTCAGTGCCAAAATTCTTGGGCCTTTTCTCAAAGAGGGGCTTTATCACCTTTTTGGCCTCCTGCTTCTTCATGACAGCAGAGGCTGGTGCCACTTTCTTCCCCTTAGCCTTCTTCCCTTTTGGCATCTTCAGTGGCAGGAGAAGAGAGATAGATCTAATACAGCAGAAGGGCCATTGTACAATATAACTAACCAAAACATATTGAAAAACACAAATATCACTCTTTCAGCTAGATGAAATTGCAGAATGTTTTAATCTAATGTACTCCAAATACAGTCTCTGGGCCCCTCATGAACTTAGATTCTTATAGTAGCCTTAAGTTTGGTTCTGCTTACAGGATAGGATGCTCTAGTGTTTTGTAGGTTCCTTTTCTGTACTGGGAGACAAATAAGAAAGTGGACGGAGTTTATTCCAGATGACTCTATCTTGGAAACTCACTAATCAGAGCTCAACAGTAGGGCTAGCAATTATGGTCCCACTTCTCTCATTTAGAAAGACTCTTCAAAGACCTTAGAAAATCAAATCACAACTTAAGATTTCAGAAATAATCAATACTACTAGCGGGAGTGGTGTGATGGAAAGAATGCAAACATTGGATCAGGAAATATCTGAACCCAAATCCTTCCTCTATACTTGCAAGCTCTACAATACTGGGAAAGTTCCTGTATTATTCTGGGTTTCAGCTTCTTCATCTGTGATATGGGACCACCTACCTTGTAGGGTTACTATGAACATGAAGTGATGTAAACATGTAAGACATCTGACTAATACAAAACAGATGTCCAACAAATGTCAGTTTTCTTCATTGCCAACAAATGTAGAATGATCCCCTTCTCTGGGTTCTACAGAAAACAAAAATAAAGAGTAGGGGCAATTTCCTAGGAATTGGGACTTTCAATGCTAACACCCAAGTGAACCAAGGATATGTTTTTCAAAGGACTACATTTGATAAACTATTCCAAGTTTTAAATGTATGGCTATTTGTTTCCTCTTTAAGTCGTGAATAGTGTTGACTGTTTTGTGGAGTCAAGTTGAAAAACAGGTACAAATTAAGTTAATCATTTGTTTCAATCACTTAACTGAAGACTGTAACTTCTTTTACAATAGGACATTTGGTAATTCTGGAAACGTTTCTGGTTATCACAACTGGGGGTTGTGGGAGAGTGTTTCTGGTATCTAGTGGGTAGAAGCCAGGGATGCTGCTAAAGATTTTACATGCACATGAGAAATTTTCCCCTCTTCTCCTTTTCCCTCTCCTCCTGTCCCCCACAACAAAGAATTTTTCAGCCTCAAACATTAATTTCTACAAAATAAATAATCCCTATTCTTTGTACATTTCTTCATAAATATTTTGGTAGCTCATACCAAACATTCAAGGAAAAATTAATGCTTATCCTTCTCAAACTATTCCAAAATATTAAAGAGGAGGAAAGTCTCCCAAACTCATTTTATGAGGCTACCATTACCCCAATTTCAAAATTATACAAAAAAAGACACTACAAAACACTACAAAAAAAAAAAGGAAATTATAGGCCTATATCCATGATGAACATAGATGCAAAAATATTCAACAAAGTATCAGCAATACATTAAAAATATTATACACCATGATCAAGTGGGATTTATGCTTGAGATGCAAGATTGGTTCAATATCCACAAATCAATTAGGGTGATACACCACATAAACAAAATGAAGGACAAACTCATATATCAATAGATGCAGAAAAAAACATTTGACAAAATCCAACATCCATTCATATGAAAACTCTCAGCAAAGTAGGGATAGAGGTGACATAACCCAAAATAATAAAGTCCATATGTGACAAACCCACAGCTAACATTATACTCAATGGTTAAAAGCTAAAAGCATTTTTCCTATGAGCAGAAACAAGACAAGGATATCCACTTTTACCACTTTTATTTAACATAGTATTAGAAGTCCTAGCCACAGCAATCAGACAAGAAAAAGAAATAAAAGCCATGGAAACTGGCAATAAAAAATTAAACTGTCATTATTTTCAGATGACATGATACTATATAGAATAAGAACTCTAAAGATTCTGGAGTTCCCTGATGGTGTAGTGGCTTAAGGCTTCAGCGTTGGCACTGTCAGTGCTGCGGCCTGGGTTCAATTCCCAGTCAGGGAGCTACCCACATACCAAAAAGCAAAAAAAAAAAAAAAAAAAGATTCCACCAAAAATGTATTAAAACTGATAAATGCATTCAATAAAGCAACAGGATACAAAATCAATATTCAGAAATTGGTTGCATTTTTATAAATCAATAACAAATTATCTGAAACACAATTAAGAAAACAATTCCATTTACAATTGCAACAACAACAAAATACCTAGGAATAAATTAAAACAAGGAGGTGAGAGACCTTTATTTGAAAAATTATAAAACATTCAAGAAAGAAACTGAAGAAGGTGTAAATAAATGGAAGCAGATATTGTGCTCATAGGTAAGAAGAATTACTATAATATCATTAAAATGTCCATACTACCCAAAACAATCTATAAATTTAGTGCATTCCCTATCAAAATACTAATGGTACTTTTCACAGAACCAGAACAAATGATCCTGACATTTATATGGAACCACATAAGACCCAAAATAGCCAAAGCAATCTTGAGAAAGAACAAAGTTGGAATTATCACGTTATCTGATATCAAACTATACTACACTAAAGTAATCAAAATAGCATGGTACTGCCATAAAAACAAACACATTAATCAATGGAACAGAATAGAAAGCCCAGAAATAAACTCACATATTTATGGTCAACTAATTTATGACAAAAGAGGCAAAAATACACAATGGGGTAAAGACAGTCAGTTCAATAAATGGTGTTGGAAAAACTGGACCGATACATAAAATAAAATAAAACTAGACCCTTTTCTTACACCATAAACAAAAATAAACACACAATGGATTAAAGTCTTGAATGTAAGACTTGAAACTATAAAACTCCCAAAAGAAAATACAGGCAGAGAGGAGCGACAAAATGGCATCGTGAAAGGGACCTCTGAAAAACTCCTCTGGAGATTACAACTATAAAACACCTATACCTCAACCAAAGACCCTCTACACAATGCACAATCATAACTAAGAAACCCACTCGTCCCATTAAGATACCTGCAGGTGGGCAGAGGGTTAAACAAAGGAGAAATAACAAAGGAAGTATGGAGACTGGCTGCGTGTAGGTCCCTGCTTGGAACTCTACTGCTGGGGAGAGAGGGGGAAGGAGGTGGCAGGAGAGTGCTCCAGACCTCAATTGGTCTGCAGGACAAAGGAAAGGAGGCCTAGAGGAAGGGGCATGAGATACTGCAATCAGACCTCACTTTGGCCCCCAGGAAGCAAAATGCAGCTGCCAAATTTCATTATGGTTCCAACAAGTGGGGGAGCGACAAGGTAGTGAGGAGCCACAGAGTGATGTTCAGGGTTGGAAGGCGAAGAAGAGAAGAGACTTTGTGTGCATTTCTGGCCTGCAACCAGCACGGTTTAAATGAACAGCATACAGGATAGCTGACTCCAAGGCTCAGGGCAGAATTCATGGGGCAAATCAAGAACAGAAATGCACAATCACACCCAAATTCCCTGCACAACCTCCGCAGCCACAGGAAGAAAACAAAGCCCTGAAACAGACTTTTGCCCACCCAGTGTCAACAGTGAACACCAAGGAAAATGCAGCAGTGAGTGTCAAGAGAGGCTACCAGAATGAGAAAATAGAGAAAGGGAGCTCAAAATTAATCTAAACAACAGACAAAAGTAAAAGAAATGGGGATAGATGACCCATTAGAAACAGAGTTTAAAACAATGATTATAAAAATGCTTAAGGAACTGAATGATAATTTCAACAGAGAGATAACAAGCATAAAAAAAAAAAGACATGCAAACCATTATAAAGCACCAGATAGAGATAGTGATTACATTAGCTGAAATAAAAAACCAAGTAAAAGTCACCAAATTAGAAGTGCAAAGCAGGTATTTGCAAGAAAAGTCAGCAGAAAACACCCAATCAGAACGACAAATAGAAACAAGAATCGAAAAAAGTGAGAATGCTTTGAGATTCCTCTGGGACAATATTAAACGTAAAAGCATTAAATCAGGTTTACCCAAAGGGGCAGAGGAAAAGCAAAGAATCAAGAAATTATTAGAAGAAATAATGACTGAAAATTTTCCTAACCTGGAGAAAGAAGCAGACATACAAGCCCAAGAAACAGAGAGTCCCAAATAGGATGATCCCAAACACAAACACACAGAGACACATCATAATTAGAAGGGCAAAAGTTAAAGAAAAAGAGAAAATTCTAAAAACAGCAAGAGAAATGCAAGTAGTAGCTTATAAGGGAACACCCATTTGACTCTCGGCTGATTTCTGACCAGAAACTTAACAGGATAGAAGGGATTGACAGAAAATATTCAATGTGATGAAAACCAAGGATCTGCAACCAAGAATAATGTAGCCAGCAATGCTAGCATTCAAAATTGAAGAATGGACAAGAAAAGCTAAAAGAGTTCATCACCACCAAATCAGTATTACTAGGAAAGTTAGAGGGACTTCTTTAAGATGGGAGCAGGAATGGGAGCAGGGATGGGAGAGTGAGGAAAATAAGGGAAAAGGATGGAGAAGTTTAGTTTGATTGTTAACAAGACAATAATCAAAGAGATACAGAATATAATACGGAATATAGTCAGGAAGGTTGTAGTAACTGTGTGTGGTGTCACATGGGTGCTAGGTTTGTTGGGGTGATGGGAGGAGAGCTGGAGGGGTGGGTAAAAGGGGGAAGAAATCAAAACGTACAAATCCATAGTCACTGAATAGTCACAGGGATATAAAGTGCAGCATAGGGCATACAGTCAACAACATTATAATAACTATGTATGGTGTCAGAGGGGAACCAGATGTATCAGAATGAGGATTTAGTAAGTTATATAAATGATTCATCACTGTGCTGTACACTTGAAACCGTTATAACATTGTAGGTAAAATATAATTAAGAAAATAATAAATAGAAGAAAATAAAGGCAGTAAACTATTGACATCAATCTTAGCAACACTTTTTTTGGATATATCTCCCCAGGCAAGGGAAACAAAAGAAAAAAATAAACAAATGGACTATATCAAACTAAAAAGTTTTTTCATAGTTAAAGAAACTATCTACAAAATGAAAAGATAACTTAATGAATAGAAGGTATTCACCAATGATGCATCTGATAAGGAGTTAATATCCAAAATATACAAGGAACTTACACAACTTAACACCAAAAATAAAAAAGATTAAAAAATGGAAAGAGAACCTGAATAGATATTTCTCCAAAGAGAACATACAGATGGTTAATAGACATGTGAAAAGATGCTCAATATCACCAATTATTAGGGAAATGCAAGTTAAATATGGGATCACCTCACACCTGTCTGAATGGCTATTATTAATAAATCAACCAACCACAAGTGTTGAGGGGAAAGTAGAGAAAAGGGAACCTTGCATGCACTGTTGGTGAGATTGTAAATTGGTGCAGCCAGTACGAACAACAATATAAATGTTTCTCAAAATATTAAAAAGAGAATTACCGTATGACTCCTCAATTCCACTTTTGGGTATTTATCTGAAGAACTTCAAAACACTAATTTGAAAAGATGTATGCACCCATACATTCATTGCAGCATTATTTACAATAGCCAAGAAGCAATCTAAGTGTCCATAAATAGATGAATGGATAAAGACGTGGTACATATATACAATGGAATCTTAGCCATAAAAAGAATAAAATCTTGCCATTTGCAACAACATGGATGGACCTAGAGGGTATTAGGCTAAGTGAAATAATCGAACAAAAGGAAATACTATATGATTTCCCTCATATGCAGAATCTAAGAAATAAAATAAACAAATGAACAAAACAGAAACAAACTCATAAATACAGAGAACAAATTGATGCTCACCAATGGGAGGAAGAGTTGAAGAATGTGTGGAAAAGATGAAAAGGATTAAGATGTACAAATTGCCCGTTATAAAAATAGTCACAGGGATGTAGAGTACAGCACAGGAAATATAGTCAATAATATTGTAATAATTATGTATAGTGTCAGGTGGGTCCTAGACTTACCAGAGTGATCACTTCATAAGGTATAAGAGTATAAATGTCTAATCACTATGTTGTATCTCTGAAACTAATAAAATATTGTATGTCAACTGTAATTTAAAAATAAATTTTAAAACTATAGCTCAGAAAAAAAACTAATGGCACATCTCTCATCTCTCCCACTATCCGCACTTAATTTTTGTATAGCTCAACGATTACAATGATATTTGTGTGCTTTAGAATTTACAAGGTGCTCTCACTTAACTGAAAAGAAATAGTGTGAGGAATCTATTATTAATAATTCTCTTTTTACATATGTAGAAACATTTTACCTAAGACCATGATGCTTTAATAGCAGAACTAAGGTTCAAACCAAACACTTTCAACACTAAATCTTGCAAGCTTTCCACTGCTTTCTATGCAATTGGCCTCTCTCCGAACAATGCTAACCTCAGTCAAAAGAAACCATTAAGGTAGTAACAGATCTCAACTGAGATTGAACATGAGAACCACCCAGTGTTATTTTAGATGTAGATTTATGGCCTATCAAATATATTATGTCTGAATCTCTAAGGTTAGGGCCAAGATATGTATATTTTCCAAGAGCAATGCCCATACACATATGCCTTCTTTTGGTGTATCACTGGTTTAGAACACAAATCAAGTGATAACAATCCAAGAGTATTTACATGTTAGCATTCCTTAATCCATGGCAATGAAATGCTCACCATATTTTAGGCGTCAGGGAGCCTCGAGTACAGTGGGAATAGTTTTGTGTTTGTGAAGTCTCTCAGCTGCTCAAAACTGATTGCTATTTATACCTGCTTTTAAAACTTTTTTATTCTGGGTCAAAGTTATTTTTTAAAAGGCGTTATATGTGTTGTTTTCTTCTGCATACTTTCTATGTTGCTCATATATTTTATACATAATGTTTCCTAACATAATCTTCCTGATGCCTTACTTTTAGGCTGGTAGTGATCTTCGTACAGATTACTTATTCAAGTGCATTGCTGCACAGTATTCTCTCTGTGGTCCAGCAACAAGTGGGCACCTGTTAGAAATGCAGAATCTACATTTTAAAAACATGTCTGGGCAATGCACATTCAAGCTGGAGGAGCACTGTTCTAGTGAGTTTTCTCCCCCAATGCCCCTGAGGGGCTTCCTTGACTCACTCCTAATAGCTCCACAGTGCAGCAAGTCTCTAAGACAGTGGTTCCCAACAGTAGTCCCCAGACCACAAGCATCAGCATCACCTGGGAACATGTCACAAATGCTTATTTCCAGGCCTATTTCAGGCATATGGAATCAGAAACTCTGGGGGTGGGTCCCAGCAATCTGTTTTACAAAGCCCTTCAGGTGATTCTTGTTGGATACGGTATGGTAAAGTTGGTGCAGTCAGAGAAGAGAATGAGATTGGAAGAAGTTCATTGTACCCACAGGTCTGGGAGAGAGGGAGAGAGAGAGAGTGACCACATGCCATACAGGGTCACAGGGGAAAACACTAGGTAGTCAGGAGGCAGAAGACAGAAGTAAATGGAAGGTTTAAGGCAAAGCCTTTAATTGAGGTTTCCAGGGAAAGGCAAGACAGGGCACAGCACACTGTTTTGAACTGTCGAGTTTGAATAATTCTGGTGGGCTTTGGGCTGTAGTTGTGGCTTCTAGTTGCCTGGTACCTGGCCCTGGGATGATTTAGGGCAAGAGAAATATTAGCTTGGTGTGTGAGAGCTAGATAAAAAGGTAGCTGGGGGCATAAACTCTGGATTAGCTGGTTTGTATATGAAAGGTCCTAGGCAAATTATTATTAATATTATTGTTAGGCTTTAACTAGCCCTGGGAATGTCAGTTTCTCTCCATCCAGAATGGTTTAAGATGTCAAAACATTATAATACACAGAAAACTGAAAATACATATACTCATATTTATAATGCCTTCTGATGCATGCTAAAGTTTAAAATTTTTCCTCTAATGCTTAAGTTATCAACCCTAGCTTATATTGAAATAATTTGGGACACTTTTTGTAAATACAAATATCTGTGCCCTACCCCAGATTTTCAACCAATACATTGCCAGTGATTCTAATGTGCCATCAAGGTCCACAACTGAGACTCTGCACAAAGATGAATGTGGTTGATAAAGTATTACAGATCTAATTTAGTGTTTCTCAGTCCTGGATGATTAGGGAGAAAAAAAGAAAAGAAATCCAGACAACAATCTCCCCACCCCTAGTTTGTCTGAGGTGGTTGTGAGAGATTATGTTTTTCCAATGCTTCTCACATATTTCTAGTGTCCAGCCAGAATAGAAAAGAACTGGTTGAATCTAACCTTCATTTTATAGACATGAAGTAAAAGCTTAGAGATTAAGTGGTTTATCTAAATTTATGAGAAAGACCTCAAGGATGTGGGGTTTAGAACTCCCAAATCCCCATTTCTTTTCCTTGTATGTAGCTCCATTGTCCTCTGTTTGCACATAGCTTGGCATCAAACTTCAACTGAATTTCATTTTCAAAATTTTTTAAGGTCTTTAATAAGTTTGACCTTTACCCTCCAAGGGCCTAGGCACTTTGACCAATAAAATTTTAGGATAAAATATATGACTTACACCTTTTTAAAGAATAAATATGGGTGGCATATGAGTGATATTCGATGAATATATGTCTAATCATTACGTTGTTTTGTACACCTGAAACTAAAAAAACAACTAACTTTATTCAATTCTTGCAATAGTCCATTGTTTTAAGCATATGAAAGAAACACAGATATCCCTAAAAATAAAGATACTGAAGATATGTTAAGACCTGTTCTAATATGCCGAGATTTCTGTAAATTAAAAAATTAAGTAAATAAATAAAAGAGTAGTATAATATGGGAAAAAAATAAATATGAATTTGGCAGAATACATTTTTCAAAATATCTCTCATCCTACATATTCTTCTATAAGGTGGCCTTGTCACTACCACCATCAAAAGATTATGTCTAATTACCTTCCTCTGAAATCTGGGCTGGACTTGGTGAGTTGTTTGACTAATAGACCATGGTGGGTATAATATTCTTGAACTTCCAAAAGTCGTTCATAAAAAGAGTTGGAGCTATTGCCTGGGCCTCATGAAATGCTCCGTCTTGAGACACTTCTCCCTAGACTTCCAGCCTTTATGCAGGAAAAAGCCCAACCAACACAGAGAGGTTGTGTATAGGCACTCCAGTCCACAACCTCAGCTGAGCTCTCAGTAAACAACAAGCATCGGTCTTCTCAGGCCTATGAGGGTGGCATCTCAGCCCAGCAACCCAGCAGTCCGCTGATTACTGCAGCTCCTGTTAACCTCTGACTGCAACTGCATGGTAGACTCCAAGCAAAAACTATTCAGCTCAGCCCAGTCCATCTACAGAACTGAGAGAAAGTATAGCCCTTAGCTGTTGAGGTGGTTTGTTGAGCTGCAATAAATACCTGAAACAATGGAATACAAGAAAATAACTCCAAGTGGAAAAATTGTAGTATGGGGAGTTCCCTGGTGATGGGATTCAATTGTCAGCCAGGAACCCCCCCAAAAAATAATGTAGTATCTACTAGTGAATTAATAGTATATACGAGTTAATTGAGAAAGTGCAGGGTAGGGGGAGGGCAAGGAAGATCAGGAGCACACAAAAAATTTTAAGAAATGTCAGAATAGGAGTATATTGCTTCCTTAGCAAGTCAATGAGACATAATCATTACCCCTTTTAAGGAAAGTTTCAAAGTACAAAAAAAAAAAACAAATTTAATCTGTAAAACGTTTTTGCTGTAAATTTTCCGAAATTATCAGAAAAAAAAATTTAAAGGTTAAAACCATGTTAAGAATGAGGTTAAAAAATATAAAATATTTTCTAAGTAAAATTATAAGTAGACAAATTAATCATTTTTTACTCCTACAGAGTCTACTTACTTTGGAATCTTGGACATGAATCTTTATTGTGACCATAAATATTGCATCATAACATCAGGGAAGGCTGTCCAGCTCCATTGGCAATGATTTCTAGAGGACAGTTGTCTAGGTGGACAGGTAAACAAGGGCATTTTCAAATGTCAGTTTTTCATTTGGCTGAATAAATCCAGCAGTATATCAGAAACTCAAGCTGTGACCCCTCTATTTCATATTTAGTATTCTTTCATCAAAAATAAAGATTCTGAAATTGGATTTGGATGACAATTACTTTTGAATCAAAACACAAAAAAAAAGAATATTATAGTTTATCCCTGTCCCCATTTTTATTACAATACAGTCATGCTGCAGGGGTTTTTTCACCATCAAAAAAATATATTTTACTAACACTAGAGCTGACTTGCAAGATGCATGGAGTGCAGGTGAATAGTTTCAAGGTACCATTTTGTGATCCAACTTCCTCCTCCACTTCTTGGATTTATCTCCTTTGCTTGTCTCTGGCTGTTGAGTTTGGGTGGTTAAGTTCAATCACACTGAAACTAAGGTCAGGAGTTGGTGCCCTGAATGTACCTATTACGTTCTGCTCTCTTTGATAGCAACACTTGAGTTCTCTTGTAGGCACAGCTGATTTATCAAGAGAGGAAGAGTAGGAAAGGCCATGAATGAGGGAAAAGTTATTTCATTAGAAATAACTCAAAACACTGATCCAAGGTGTAACAGTTACTTAGCACACATGCTGCCACTTTCCCTCTTCCATGTGTGAGGAATCACTAATCAACTATGGAGCTCCTCTCTGAGTCAGGGCAGGGCCTCAGAATTCTTCCCAACACAATAGCCCAGGCCCAGACTACTACCACTCAATCAGAGGAAAATATCTTGATGGTACATCAAGAAAATCATCTCTCTATATAACTACTTTTTATCATTATTATCTCCTTTCTACATTTGTTTTTTTTTTCTTTTTTTTTTTTATTGTTAGACTTATTGGGGTGACATCTGTTAGCAAGGATTACATAGGTTTCAGGCATATAATTCTACAGTGCTCCTTTCTACATTTGATGGGCAGATGTAACACAGATTCCCCCTACTGACTGTGTACTGTGAGGTTATTTTACAGAATGTATTTTTCATATTGCACCATAACTAATTTTCCCTTTAAAATTTTCAAATACTCATGGTATAATATATTGTGTCATCTGAACCCTATGATGGTAGTTAAGATAAAAAGTCACTTCTCATAACAAGTATCAGAAGTGATTCTCACAGTCTTTTCAAATCATGAAAAACAGATTACTAGGGAATTTCTTAATCCATTAAAAAAAATAAATGTTACCCCATAGATATATCCATTAACTGGCAATGAACCATCTAGAATTTTCATGCAATAGTCTGGCATGATTTTTTTTAAGCCACCCAGAACCCATTCAGAGGACTTCACCCATCTGGCCCTGGGGTCTGCTCATAACCTTGGTTGAGTTAACAAGTATCTTCAAAGTGGACCTAGGCAAATAAATTGATGCAGGGCAAAAAGTAGCAAATAACTTTTTCAGTTATTATTTCCAAGGTACTTTGCTAGTCATTATGAGGAAGGTGAGGTATTAAAGTGGGTCTTTCCCTACAGAAGTTTGTAACGCATTGAAGGAATTAGGCCTCGAAAAGTGAAACTCTCTGGCAACATGGTGTTAAAAAATAATTGGTATAGCCAGGAAACCTCAATTATTGTTCAAAAAGAAGTGAATTTTTACTTTTCTAGAATCTTAAAGGAAGCCAAGAGTGATGAAAAGAACCCTGGTACTGGTGACCTACAAGCCAACTTGTTTTAAAATTCAAAATCTGTCATTTATTAGCTATGAGGACTCAGGTAAGTAAGGTCACTGAACATCTTTAAACATTGGTTTTCTTATCTGTAAAATAGGGATAATAATACTAATAGCCACCTTGTAGAAGTGCTGTAAAAATGAAATAAGATAATATATAAAAAGAAGTCAGCATGATGTCTGTCATAAAGTAGGTGCCACCAAAATGTTACATTATCATCACATGATCACCATGCTGCTAAGGTACTCCAGCAAACTACAGAAGTTGAAATAGGAAGGTCATGGAGGATGGATGGTATCCTTACAATCATGGCTGATTTAGAGGTTTCCCAGACAGTGGACCTATGCACTGTTCGGTAACTCTATATAGTCAATTCCATAATTTCAGACAAAAAACTAATATGAGCTGAGGTATTAAAGATTGGCTTTACGCTGAAAGTAGTACTTTCATTGTGCCTTGACTAATGTGTAGACTTTAGGTAGAAGAAAATATAAGCAAAAATACCTTAGGGCACAATGTGTCTGAGAAACTGTGTGGATAGAAGCTGATTGGCGTGAACAGCACTGAGGCATTACAGGAAGCAATATTACAGTAGCCCCTGGATGAGCAGCTCAACAAAGTGGAGACTGATCCAGTCATGTCCTATCGTGAATCCTCTATACTGGGAGTGTCCAACCTTTTGGCTTCCCTGGGCCATATTGGAAGAAGAATTGTCTTGGGCCACACATAAAATACACTAACACTAATGGCAGCTGATGAGCTAAAAAACAAAATTCTGTGCATAATTTTTATAATATTTTAAGAAAGTTCATGAATTTCTATTGGGCAGCATTCAAAGCAGTCCTGGGCTACATGCTGCCCACAGGCCGCAGGTTGAACAAGCTTGCTCTATACTAAACCAATTAGATTGTATACTTCCCCTCATGCACAGCCATTTAGAATATGTGGCCTTAATGGATTTGTAAATTAAGAAACTATTTACATTGTTAACATTATTGTCTGTACAGAAAAGCATCATGCACTTGGAATGGAAGTGATTTCTTTAAAAGAATATGTGAAGAAAATGTCCATATCTTTTAAGTTCGATGAAATTTGAAATATTCATCTATTCACATGCACTGTGAAGAAAAACTCCACAACTTCATTTTATTTTTGGAATCCATCAATATTCTTCAGATTGAATCTGCTCAGCACATTCTCTCCATAAAAGCCCATTCAGAGGGCTTCGACAGTCTGATGCTAGTGTCCAGCTCCTAAAGCCCAGCATTAGTACACAGATAACTTCAAAGTAAATAAGGTCACATAAGTCAACACAGGGCAAAACATGCAAAATACTGTTTTTCTTGGTGAAACAAAGGTGAGAGTACCATTTACCTTGTGTCTAGTACTGTGCTAGTGCTTTACATGCGTTGTTACTTATGTCTCACAGCAACTCTGTATGGTAACTATTAATAACACCACTCTCCAGAGGCAAAAAGTGAGGCATGTGTGCATAAGCAACAGGTCCTATGTCACACAGCTATTAAGTGAAGGAGCCAGCACTTGAACCAGGGTCTGTCTGATGCCAAAGCCACCATCTTCTATATTACTTCCCAAAGGGCATCCATAAGGACGTAGTGGTCAAGCTGAGATGAAAATTCTCTCTACAAATCATAGATCTTAAGGAGAGTAAAGGCTTCAAGCATATAGCTGTCAGTTGTTTATATTAATGGAGAAACAACCATTGATGATCTCAATCTAAGTACTCAGGCTACTTTAAGATTCCCATTTGTACTTACTCCCTGGGCAAGAAAACAAATGTAAGTAATTAATGTTTACAGAACATAAGAAGTTTTAGAAAAGTGCCAAAAACTACTTTTAATGTAACACCTAGTAAATAGGTATGGTTTATCAGATACTTCATTTGATCACTTAAATTTTAAGATACATTGCCCACCAAACTACCTGATGTGGCCCAAGGCCTCAGATACATGAAAACACTCCTAACAGGCAGGCTGTTCCACTAGCTTAGAGGTCATTTCGAAGAAGATAGGTGAGGATCAAACCTTTCTTTGCAATGTGCAGACTTGCTGAGTTAATCCTTTACTGCACAAATACATTAATTATAGTTGGGCAAACTGATACTCTGAAATCTTTGGTTATTCTTTCAACATCTAGTAGATATAAACCCTGTCCCCAGGGTTTAATTTTGTTTGAATTCAATTTTGTTTTGAATCTAATTTTGTTAGAATCCAAAAATCTGTGCTCTTTCCACTAAAACACATTGCCTCCTCTGCAGGTATTTAAGGTCAAGCAGGTGATTAGAAATGATTCTGAAAAAATTAAGGGATCAATGAAGTTCTAACACAAGGAAACAGCAATATGGAAATAAGGGTCCCAAGAAGACTTCAGAATTATTTTTCAATGTCAAGAAAAAATAATTTGTAGAAGGAAAGCAAACAAATATGAGCTAAATTTTTTGTAATAATCCAAGTATAATGTAATAAGCTCCTACCTGTAAGAATATAAAGAGAAGTATATGTGAAATATCTCCAAGAAAAGAAGTTACAGGACTTTGTTAAAGACTGAATATTGGGAAGAGAGAGAAAAGGAAACTAAGACATTATACTAGAATTTCTCATATTGTTCCTTACTCTTTATTGCTTTCTTTGCATTTACTAGCTTTTAATCTCATCAAAACACTGTGAGATAGGGATTGTGATTCCATTTCCACAGATAAGAAAACAGAGGCTCAGAGAGGTTAACCACCTTGCAAAGGTCTTAGAGCTAGCGTGCAAAACCAGTTCTGCCTGATTCAAAAAGCCCACGCACTTTCCTCATCATTGTGCTACTTTAGAGATTGGAAAAATGTTGGTTCCTCTGTCAAAGTGAAGAGCAGTTAATTGGTTCAGCTTTGGACATGTGAAATTTGAGATTATCAAAGTAGCAGTTATGTGGAGATACTTATTTTAACTAATTGACCTTACATTTTTATTAATTCTCCTATAATTTTCTTTTAATATCAATGCATGTCTTTGTGGAGAACTCTTCATTATTACAGTAAACTCTATTAACTGGCACTCAAGCAGCTGGCATTCTCGAGCAACCAGCAAAAACATCGAAGAAATACTACTACATTTATCTGGCATGGGTGCTGGTTGATTGAGAGTCAGTCTCCTTATGTTTATTTGGCATTTACCAGTCCCCATGGCTGTTGGTTAACTGAGAGTCTACTGTATTTAACATTTCCTTAAACAAGCTTAAATATCAAAGACTAATGTGCAGGCAAATTAATATTTTTTAAATTTGAATAAAAAAATTATATTCCTTTAAAAGCATTTGGCCTACACTTTGGGCCTCGGAAGCTTGGCTTCTTGTAAGTGAATGTGCATGATACAACAGTACTCAATAAAGACAGGCAAATACTGGGCAAAAAGAGGCATCCAGATAGAAGATAGAAAAGAAACCAAAATCTGCTCAACGAATCCAACCCTATTAAAGCTTATTCTGTGGAAAAGGAAGGTGCCAGCTTTTCCCTCAGTTCTAAAGGTAAAACGAACATTGGAAGAGACATATGCCAATGACTGGGGAAGTGGTGGTGTCGTTTTCACCTAAAGAGAACATGTTCTGATTCATCTGAATCTTGAAAGCCAGTCCAGAATAAAATCACCCTCAGGATGTTGTGCATCTATTAAATTCTAAAACTATGTTCTTTCCTCCTCCTTCTCTGACAGGGTCACATCACTCAGCCTGAAGACATCAGTATGTAGCCAGTAGGCACAACCCGACCACTTTTGCTAGGTGAGTAATTCTTTTTTTTAAAAGTACTTTATGCAATGTTCTGAAGATACTAAGTATTCTAAAATAAAAAATAAAACTTGGACCAAATCTGTTCATGCAGGAGAAGGTAGTACTGTAGGCAGGGAACACCACCTTTAGAGACCCCGCCTTGCTCTCTCGGCCAGGCTAGCCATTACCTTGCTTCAATCCCTATCACATGATGGCCTGAGGGTTCAATCTCTGAAGAAAATTTTTTACTTATAAATCTATAGCTATGGGACTATAAAATTTGTCGTATCCAGGAAATGTCATGAGAATAGTTATTACAGGAACTATTGGCCCTGTGGGAAATGGTAGGATTTCTTGGATTCATTTTTTGAATATGAGCCAGAGAAAAATTCTAAACTGAGAAATATGGGCTGGTGACTAGAGAAAGACTTACTAACCTTTCTTTTCTTAATAATAGTTCTGCCAAAAGCACTAATGATTTTGATGATCTGTCTTACTGTTTTAGTTTCTCATGCTTCAGTTTCTTTAATATGTAGCATAGCTATTACCCTGTTCTATTTAAACCATTGATGTAAGTGGGTCAGAACTCTACTTTCCTCTGTGACATCATCTTCAAAGCAAAATTTGTCCTGCCTGCTTACCCTCCTGTATCATTTCTGGTCCTGCTCTGAGTTACACCATAAAATCAAGCCACTGAAAACTCAGTTGTCTCATTTGAGTCTTTGCACAAGCTGTTCCCACTAGCTGGAGTGGCCTGGCAGGTCTCCAGCTTATTTGAGAGGCTAATTCTTACTCATCCTTCAAAATTCAGCTGAGTCATTGCTTCAGACTGCTTTCTCCTGGCTCTTCTGAGGCTCATCTAGAAGGCCAGTCCCTTTCTGTGTTCCATAAGCAATCTGTGTCACCTGTGACACAACCACATTTGTCCATTTCTTTGAGGCCCAGGATAATGTCTGGTACTCTGGGATCCCCAACATACCATATATATAATATTTGGTACCTGATAGACACCAATAAGGATTATGAAGTGAATATATGAATAAATGCTATTGGAAAGTTAGTACAACCCAAGTAGAACATCATAATAAGGTGTGATCTAAATAACAAATTTCCTTTCTATAAAAGCCTTCTCTGCTTCCAATCTTGCCTTCATCATCCATTTTCACTCTGCCACGTAATGTTCTTTCTGAACAAAAGCCATTGTGTGCATAGTCCTTTATGATCTGGCCTGGATTACTTCTTGGTTTTGTTCTTCCCACTAGCACCCCCCATTCACTACTATGGCCGTATTAATCCACTTGTCTTCCTCGGGGCACACTGTGATCACTGCTTCATCACAGTGTCCACACACAGGAAGCACTCAATCAATGTTTGTTTAATATGTGGAAAAAGCCAAACATCTTGTGACATACTGAAGCTTGTAGATTGCAACTGAGTGGGAAAAAAAAATCCTGGCCACACTTTGGTTCAGTAGCCTACTATATGCCAGGCATTGCCTTAGGTAGCAGGAGAACAAAGGTGAATAAAGCATGGCCCCGCCAGTACAAAATGTATGGTATAATGGGGTGAGACACAAATAAGTAGATAATTTATTTTTTAAAGTGAATGCAGTAAAATAATTTGAATATAGTAAAAGTTTGCACAGTTCCTAAAAGAACTCCTAGAGAAAATCATTCATGGGCAAGTCTTAAACGATGAGTAAGTCCATCCGTTTAAGAAAGACAGGGCAACTGAAAGCATGAAGGCATGGAAGTGCATGGCATAGGCTAAAAGCTATACATGATAGAAGCGAGGGATGGGGGTGGCCTGAACTAGAGCAATTGTAATAGAGATGGAGGCGAGGGGATCAATTCAGGAAATAATAGGATCAGCATCCTTTAATGATGATGGAATTGATGGGGAGAGACACAGAGAAGAAAGCAGTGAGACGGTGGAGAAGGAGCAGGTTTGGGATGGGATGGGGAAGAAAATTAGTTCCAATTTCAAAATGTAGAGTTTAGATATCTGAGGGACATCAAGTCACTTTTATAAGCAACAGTCTGATATATAAGCAGATATGAAGTATGATTTAAAAAAAAAAAAAACACAGTGACGGTGAATGCTGCTGCTGAGTGCCATCCAACGGAAAGGCAGGGATGTTTGATATGGGAAGTAGCACGTGGCACCTTAGTAACAGTGTGGGGCAAGTTTCAACTTGTTTCGTGCTGTCAGTTGGTTGTAAGCTATTATGATTGGGAGAAGTTGTGTTTTCAAGTGTGCTATAAATCATGGATCACCAACAATATATTTACATACAACAATGTATTTCTGTCAAATAAAAACCTTATGGTGTGTCTTCACCCACCTTTTTCACTGGATCTGGCACCATGCAATTTCTCGCTCTTCTCAAAACTCAAGATGACCACGCAAAGTTAAATGTTTTGAATCAATTCAGGATATTGAGGCAGCCACGACAGTGCAACCAAAGACACTCATGAAAGAGGACTTCCAAAACTGCTTCAGAAACTGGCGAGAATGATGGGATATGTGCGTTAGAAGTAAGGGGGAGTATTTTGAGAGGGATTAATGGCAATGTATCTTTTAGTGTAATAATTTTTTTTATTTAAACAGTCATCGTATTTTTTTGTCATACTTTATATATGCAACTGGCAGTTTAATACACAATCCAGGCTCTTCTAATCAGAGTGGAAAATCTAACACCCTAAAAGTAAATGAAATTGCTTGAGGACAATATACAGAAGAAGCAAAGAACCAAGAATAGAACACAGGGTTACAGAGAAGAGGCAAAGGAGGAATCGCCCAGAAAGAAGATCAAAGACAGCAGAAAGTAGTTGCATAATCAGGGGTGAGTGGTTCGTGAAAGTCAAGGGCATGGAGTTTGGAAGAGACAGAAATCAAGAGTGATAATTACAGCAGAGTAGTCCAAAAAGATAACGACAGGAAAATAATCGTTGGATTTGGCAAGAGAAATGCCATTGGGCTGACACTTATTTTGGCAAGGATTCGGTAGAATGATGGGGGCTAAAGCCAAATTGCTGAGAATTGGTAAGTGAAAGGCAGGGGAGGTCAGGGAGGCGGTGAGTGTAGGATGACCTCTAAAGAAGCCTCAATGAGAAGCGAAGGAGAACTATATAGGTGGGCAGGGAAGAGAAATAGTGGTTTCATGGTCACAGGAAAAATTAAAACATTAGGATAGGATACTTATAAGCATGTTGGGAGAAGCCACTGAAAACAAATAAACAAACAAAGGAAACTCACTAAAAATGACCTCCTCGTTGCCTTGCCTTGTGTCTGTTTCTTTCCTTCTTTCTCAGTCTCAGCACAGTGCCTGACACAGGGGTAGGTCCTCAATGTGTGCCAAATAAATACATGAGTAAATTATGAAGCAACATCTCAGAGGAACCAGCAGGATGGGGTCAAGGGACTAGGATGGAAGACTGACTTTCAACATGAAAAAAGACATTTCATTCTCTGAAACAGAAAGATATGAGGGGGAAATGGGTTACCAAGCCAGAACTTTCTCACAGATTCAATAATTTTGCAGACCGGTGAATGCAAGTATTTTAAAATTCTAATTAATTGTTATGAGTTATTGTTTTATTTATTGTTTCAACACTTCTTGAATGCACATTTTCAGAAAGGTAAAATACATGTATATTCTTTCTGGTCTTCTGGTCTATTTTTCTATCATATAGCTCTTTCAAAGACAGTAAGTCTCTTAAGAACATAAATCTTTTTTTTTAAGAACATGAATCTTGACTTATTTTTTACTTAATTTTTTAGAGACGTTTCAGGCTTACAAAAAAATTGAGAGGAAGGTAGAGAGATTTCCTATATACGCAATCCCCCCACATATGCATAGCCTCCCCCATTATCAATGTCACTCACCAGAATGGTACATTTTTAAAACAAGGATGAACCTACACTGACACATCTTAATTATCCAAAGTCCATAGTTTATCTCAGAGTTCTCTTTTAGTGTTGTACATTCTGTGGGTTTGGACATGTATATAATGGCATATATTCATCATTATAGTATAACAGAGTATTTTACTACCCTAAAAATCCTCCATGATCTCCCTATTCATCTCTCCTCCTGCCCACTTTTGACAGTCACTAATTTTATTGCCCCCAGAGTTTTGGCTTTTCCTCAATGACATATGGTTAGAATCATACAGTTTGTACCCTTCTCATATTGGCTTCTTTCACTTAATAATATGCATTTAAATTTCCTCCACATCTTTTCTTACCTTGGTAGCTTAAATTATCTTTTTATTTCTTATAACAATGCAGTGTCGGGTATATCAAAGTTATCAAATGAAGGCTTGTTAAATTATTAACACAAAACCACTAGGGTCAAAGACAATGTGCTTGTATTTGTTTCAAACCTCTGGGTTAAATGGACTGTATTATTATATAGGGTTTAAAGAACTTCAAACATTAGGATTATTTCTAAGTTTGACAGAATCGGTGAGTCATACATCAAGATATCATATATGTGACTATGTAATACATGTTTGACCCACATTTGCCTTCAAAATGGTCGGTGAATTGAAAATCCTACTTGAAAACATCTACATCCAGGTTCTCTTTCAAGCTCTCCGTTGTTAGCATTTAGGGCATGGCACCAACAGAAAAATGTTTCAACTTTCTCAAATCCCTTATCCTTCCCAGGTCACATCATAACTCCACATCCTACCCTCTCTGCTTGAAACTCTTCCACTTGTATTGATCTGGCCAACTTCTACTCATCCTTCAAGATCCAGTTCAAATGCCAATTTACTTACAAAGCTTTTCCCAAACCCATGTTTCCCCCTACGGTGATTATTTCTTTATTATATTATGACACTAATCTGCTATATTGTAATTATTAATCAGCATGGCTTCTCATGCTTGTCTTCTTAATACCTACCACACAGTGACTTGGTTCCAGGTAGAAGCTGTGGACGTGGTGAAAATGAGTTGAGTTCAAGTTGAATTTTGAAGGTAGAGCCAATGGGATTTGGTGATATCAATTGAATGTATGTAGCATATAAAAGAGAAGAGCCAAGACTGACACTAAGATGTTTGCCCTGAGCAACTAAAAGTATAGAGTTTCTATTAATGGCTATGGGGAAGACTGTGGGAGAAGAAAGGCAGGCATTCAGTTGTTTTTTGTTGTTGTTGTTGTTGTTGTTTTATTTTGTTTTTTTTTTTATTGTTGTTGTTGTTTTTGTAGTATGTGGGTAGTTCCCTGGCTGGGAATCGAACCCAGGTCACAGCGTTGACAGTGCCAGCGCCAAAGCCTTAAGCCACTACACCACCAGGGAACTCCCTAGGCATTCAGTTTTAATTTGAGATGGCTATTTAGCACCAAGGTGGAGAGACCGAGGAAGTAGTTGAATATACGAGTTGGAGTTGCAGGGGAAAAGTCTGCATTCCATAAATTTGGAAATCATCAGTATATAAATACTATTTAAAGCCAAGAGACTAGATGAAATATTCAAGGGATGAGTATAAATTAATAAGAAAAGAGGTTTATGGGAACCTCTTCAACTCCAACATGGGCAACTTTGACATTCACAAGGAATGATGTGTGCAGTGGGATGCAAACTATAGAAAAAAACAGGAATGCAGCACTTGATGTCCTTGAAAGTTAAGTGGGAAAAGTGCTTCAAATACCCATAGGAGAGAGTGATCCCTCTCAGATACAATGGGTGGTCAAGAAATTTGGGGAATAAAGCAGAAGGGTAAAAAAAAAATCCTATAATTTTTCCTTTTCAATATATTCACCCTTAACCCAATACACTTCTCAGATCTTTCACTAAGTTTATTTATAGCCTCAAAAAATGTTTTGTTTTGCCCTCAAATTGCAGGTTTAACCTCTTCGTTATCTGTCAATTTCTTCCCTCTAAGTTGTTTTTTTCATATTTGGGAACCAATAAGAATCAGACAGAACCAGTTCTGGACTGTAGGAAGGGTAGTTTAACATATGGAAGCCACAGTTATCAAGAGTAACCAATGCAGCATTGCTCCGTGCACTGGCTCATTGTTGTGCAAAACTAACACCACTTTGGTCCATTTTCCTCTTCTTTTCTCCTTCACAGATTCTTTTAACTGTTTCACTAGACTGCATTAATACTCTCCAGTGACTGTGACACCCTTATCCTTGTGATTGATCAGCAGGATACCCTCTGTATCCCAAAAAACAGTAGCCATGATTTTTCCAACTGATTGTGACACCTTATACTTCTTAGCGGGTGGCATGCCCTTTTCAAGCCACTCAGGCTCATAATGATGAACCTAAGTATTATCTCCAGTGACAATCTGGTTTAAAACTTCATCTTTGTTGTCTCTGCAGAGGTCCAAAAAACTGCCATGAACATTCAATGCACTGTTGTTTTTGAAGCTGCATGAGCATTCTTGGTACCCATCTTGCACTGACTTTTGACATCCTTAGTTGCTGATGAAGAATATTAAAAATGGTTGTAGATGATACTCCAACCATTTCTTTTATTTAATCTGACATCTTCCACTACAAGTTTTTCAACTCTTTGAACAATGTCTGAGGAAATGGCCTCAATGGGGCATCCTGGTGGGAAGTTGTCTTCAATTGACTCTCTGGCTGGCTTGAAAAGGTTATGCCATTGTAAACCATGGGTTTTCCAGGGCAATAGCCCCTGTAAACAGCTGACATCTCTTCCAAAATGGTTTAAGGTGCTTTACCTTATTTTGTGAGAAATTTAATGACAGCACAAAATTCAACTTTATCCATACTTGGGCTTTTCTTCGTTTGACATACTTCTTCAGCAGTATCTGAAAGAACATAGATGCAAAGGAGGCTGAAATTTGGCACATATGCCAAGAAGTCACATAATTAAACTAATTAGTGTGCACTAATACTTTCAACTTTGTGATAACCCCCCAGTTCCATGAATTTATTTACCACTCCTTGTAAATTCATTGCATTTATGGAACGAGAAGGTCACTGATAACCTTGTAAAAAGGTTTTGGCAGAAAAGGAGAGGAGAGACCTCAGATAGAGCATGTGCCATTGTGAGGAAAATAGAATGGCTCAGGCTCTTTCGCCAAGCCTCTGCCGGAATCACATGCACCTCATGTATTCTTGCTTGCACGTTCCCAGGTGGCAGCCATCTTGTTGTTTATGCGCCTTCTGAGCTCGCTTCTTGGCTGCCTGCCACCTTTGTTCTTCTGCCTGTAAGGGGATGGGACCCTCTGGGGGAAAGCTATGGGCTATGGGCTACCAGCTCTCAGCTATTGAGGGCGAACTCCCAGATGCCATTTTGTTGCTGTTCACTTCCGGAGTAAAGGCCATGTTTAAGATGCCTGTGGCTCCTCGGTTCTTCTTCGGTCTGCCTGGATCCAGTGTCACCTCCCCGGCCTCGATCGTTTGCAGTACAGCAGACATATCTTCAAAGGAGTTTTGCTAGGAAAGGGAGCAGAGAAATTAGGGGAATTATCAAAGATTTTGTTTGGTTTCGATATTTGTTTTAAGATGGAAACTACTGTAGAGTATTTCATATGATTAAGAATGATCTAATAGAGAGGGGAAAATTAATGATGCACTAGAAAGAACCTGACTGAAGTTTTGACGAATAACTAGATAATTAGTAAGCATTGTCTTTAACGTGTCATCCTTGCACAGAGGCCATGCTAATCTTCTCTGTATCATTCCAATTTTAGTATGTGTGCTGCCGAAGTAAGCACAGTAAGCATTGTCTTTAGGAAGTTTTAAGATTGATTGAATCTAGGAGACAAGTGTAGGGATGGGGATTAAATAGGGAGGGATACAGAGAGTAACAGTAGGGAGAATGAAATATGGACATAGGCAGGTTGGCAGGTGAAGAATTTCTCTTCTAATTACTCCAATGTCTTAGTAAAATAAGAAGTAGGATCAACAGATAAGAGTGAGTAGATGAAGGAGGTGATGAAAATTTGAGAAGAAACAAGGAGAAGTAATTATCTAGGACAGTGTTTCTTGAACTTTTTTTTAAAACACAAAATATACTTTACATTCTAACCCAGCACACACGTATATACAAATATGTATACATATGAGTACAAATGAAACAAGTATTTCATGAAATAATATGTACTCTTGTTATACTCACATGCTACAAATTCTATTAAGTTCTAGTCTGTTCTAATCCATTCACATTTTTTTAATGCACAGTTTGAAACTTGATGAATAATTAGTCTAAAGAAGTAGAAAAAGGAATGGACTAGAGAGAGATAGTATGACTGCCAGGCAGCAGGCTGGGACCACTTGAGGTTAATGGAGATAAAAGCCCAGGAGTCACAACGGTAGGGTTTTATTCAGTCATCTTCATCTGCAAGGAGGCTGACGTGGAGTAGGTGGAGAATTAGATTTAACTAGGACTGGGGTTTTCCAGGCCTCATGATGAAGGATGAAGCATGGACATTCTGGAGTTGGCAAAGGGGTTAATGTAATGCCAAAGCATGGAACCCAGGCCAGGTAAGGCTATAAAATGAGGGAGAAGAAGAGAAGGAGAAAAAGTGCCCAAATCCACGGATAGAAGATCTGGTGAGTTGGAAATGTGAACACTGGGCCTCAGAGGGAGTGAACTATCATAGGAAGACAGGATATAGCAGTAGGAAAATGGGTGCTTGAAACTGAGGTTGAGATAGGAGTGAGGTTAAGTTGTTTTGGTAAAAACAAGGACAAGGGTATGACCGTGGGAGTGAATGGCTAAGGTAAGGAAATAGACAAGATTCCTGGAGAAGAGATTAAGGAACCAAGAGGATGAAGTGTTGAAAAGATCATTTATCTGGATACTGAAATAACTACAAATATTCAACAGAGTTTTAAGAGGAAAATGGCAATGAGTCAGAAGCTAAAAATATTAAAGAAATTTAAACAAGGACAGGAAGTAGATGACTGCAACAAGCAGGGTCATGAAGCAGTCTGACAGCAAGGACTTCAAAGCTGGAGGTTTTGGGAGCTGGACGGCAGAATGGTCAGCGATGGTCATGAGGAGCTCGCAGGCACCCCCTGCCCCTCCAGGCCCAGTGTGGAAGGGAAAACAGCATGAGAGCGAGTAGCAAGGAAACACGGTCCTCACCGAGAGCCAGTTTTCCATTGAGCAAAAACAAATATGCAGAGAAGTGAGGCCCTTCCAGTTTTGCAGATGACATCCTGAGTTCCAGAAGGCACAGTGGAAGGTTTCCAAAGTGGGAAGGAGAGACTATGGTCCCGATTAACAGACGTGCAGAGTCTTATGAGGATGAGCATTTAGTTAACTGGCTCAAGAAAGAAAACCTAAATAGATCAAAAAAGTTAATTCAAATATGCTGTATTTAATGAATGCCAGGCCTTTTCAACTAAGTGATAGAGAACATCGCTTTGATGGTTTAGAAGGTGTCAGTATAGTGGACATTCATGTTACATTCATTACCACATTTACACCTCTCACTCTCTTTTAAACAGATTTTTCTCATTCTTTAACATTCTTCGTACTTTTACCCAGAAATCAGTGCAACAAATTTAACACTCTAGATGAATTTTGTAGAAAAGAAGAACATTTTACTTGACATTAACTCAAGAACCAAATGATTTAAATTTTTTATTAGAAAGCTATTCAACATTAAAGAGGTTGAAGCTTGGCACCATTTAATATTCCAGAAAAAAATGAAACTTATTACTGAGTTCTCACAGAACCACTTAAAATTTACCCAAGGATATAGAAGCCTTCATCCAAAAATGTTTTGATCCTTCTTTTGTCATACATTCAACAAAATGCAACATGGGCTCCACCCAGTGGACATTTCTTATTACTACAACATTACCCTTTAACATTGGCAACTAGGTTTTCACTCATTCATTCATTATTATTATAATTATTGGTAAAATTATTTAATGATTGTACTCTAGGTACCAAGCACTGTAATAGACCTTTAGGATACAATAATAAACAGGAGAGACAAAATTTTTTGTCTTCATGGACTTAAATTATACTTTATAAAATTTCTTATTTTGTTCACCACATGTAACAGTTATCGTGAAGAAGGCTGAACCCTAGGACTATAGAAACTTGATGAATAAAAGGGAAAAAGCCTTTTAATCAAAAGTTACTAATTTTTTTTCTAGAGATAGAAACCTGAATTCATCTTTAAAGCAGAGTATTCTCTATGGCAATAAAAACATATTGTGTGCCCATTACCCTTGGCATTCTTTTTAGGCAGTTTTATTAGTCTACTACAAATTCATCATTTTGAAAATACTTTTTATTTCCCTTTGCAAAAACAGTATCATGCTATATGGGATTAGAGGATGACTTCCTTTTTTATTTCATATTACATTGCTAAAATTCTTCATGGTACAAGTAAGTGTTCCATAGTTGATTTACTCACTCTTCTATTGATGGGCATTTAGGTCCTCTCCAGATTTTTCCTATTTAAACAACATGATGTACATATACATCCTGAGTATATATGCTCTAGATATTTTCTTAGCTATAAACCTAGGGTGGAATTGCTGGGTCACAGATATGAAAATGTTCAGTTTTATAAAGATAATGACACACTGTTGTTTATAGTAACAGTACCAAATTATGTTCGCTCCAGAAACTTATAATAGATTGTTTGAAACCAAATCCTAACACTTGATATTTTCAGTTTTAATTTTTAGCAGTTAAATGGATAGAAAATGGTATCTCATTGTGGTTTTGATAAGCACTGTGAATGATATCAAATAGATCATCATGGCTATATTGGCTACATGTATGAGCACTGTCTGGAAAAAATCCAGCCATAAATACTTCTGTTTTTCACATTACATGCTGGATACTTTCTGGACAACTCTAATATATCCTGTGGTGTGAAATATTTGTTCATGTTTTTTCCTCATTTTTATGTGTGTCCTTTATGCTTTCCTTATTATTTGGAGGAATTCTCAATGCACTCTTTTAACTCTTTACTTAAAATAATTTAAACTTACAGAAAAGTTGAGAAAAAAAATAAAAAGCATTTCTATAGTATACATCTTTTTCCCACTCTACATTTTATCACATTTTCTTTTTTTTTAATTTTTTTAATTCAAATTTTTTGTTTATATTTAGGTACTTTTTTGTATTATAAAGAAATTTTACCATTTTTAAACATATTATGGTACAAGAAATTTTATGTAACAATTACAAAACATAAGAACAGATAACAAGGTACAAGAATTTTTATGTATAAAATTATTTTTTATATAAAAAATAATTGTATTCCAGGGTATTATTTTGCATATGGATACTGTTCTTGATTTCTAGAGTTATACTTTTAACTTATAAGCATAAATAAAAGAATTAAAAACACTTACATAGATAGGGAATTAGTACCCATGTATAATGCATGTCCTTATTTTTTCCTCACAAATTTGGGCAAAAAAGTAAACATTACACACACAGTAAAATACAGTAAGTTGCTAAAATATTTCTATTTTGTAGGTGAATAAATTTTATTGCAAAGAGGCTAGACAATTTATCCCTAAACATGTACATAATAAGTAGCAAAATTAAGACCCAAACTGAGTTCTAATTACAAGTGTACTAGGTATCCTATTGTAACTCCCTACCTCTCCTTAAAAGTTCAACAAAGGCAGACTAAAAGCATAAACATGGAGAGAAGGTTTTCCAGGAACTTTTGAACTTCATGAAAACAATAATAATAAAGTTTTTTAAAAGGAATGTTGTTGGGTTTTTTTTGTCAATTATCAGTAACATTTACTAAGGATCTATCATAAACCAGTTATCATGTTAGGGGCGAGGATACAAAAGAAATACACAATATCACAACCCTCAAGGAGTTAATTTCTAGTGACAGTGACAGACACCTATATGTAAACAGACAGTCACAGTATAAAATGATTCCTCTTGTGATAGGGTTACATGCAAAGGGCTATAGGAGCCCAGCTGGTGAAAGAGTGTCACTTAACTTGAGGAGGAAGATCAGGGTCAAAGAGGTTTTCCAAAAAAGTGAGTCTTAAAGGGTTTTTAACGGGCAGTTTTGTTTCATCAGATATAGTATGGCAACTGCTGCCTTTCTCTGGTTACCATTTGCTTGGAGTATTGTTTCTCATCCTTTCACTCTGAATCTGTGTTTGTCCTTATGGCTGAGGTGTGTCTCTTGGAGGCAGCATATGGATGGGTTTTGATTTTCAATCCAGTCTGCTACTCTGTGTCTTTTTAGTGGTGAGTTCAGTCCATTATTACTTAGAGTGATGATCAGTATGTGAGGATTTCCGTGGCTATTACTTTTTTGTTATTGTTTTGTTTCATTTTTGTTTCTTTCTTGTTGCCCCAACTCTATTCCATTTGTCCTGATGTTTTGTTTCAGGTTGAAGAGCCTCCTTCAGTATTTCTTGAAGTACAGGCCTCAGGCTGGCAAATGCCCTCAGCGTCTGTGTGTCTGAGAAGGTCTTTATTTCTCCTTCATATCTGAAGGATAATTTTGCTGGATAATTTATTCTTGGCTGGAAGTGACTCTCTTTTAATATTTTGAATATTTGATTCCACTCCCTCCTGGCTTGCAGAGTTTCCGCTGAGAAGTCTGATGCCAGCCTGATGGGTTTTCCTCTAAAGGTTATAGTTCTTTATTCCCTGACTGCCTTGAGAATTGTCTCTTTGTCTTTTATTTTTGACATCTTCAGGACTATGTGTCTTGGAGAAGATCTGGTAGGGTCCAGGTATCTAGGGGACCTGTTTTATTCTTGAATTTGGGGTTCCAGATCTTTCCATAGTTTGGAAAGTTCTCATCTACTATTTGAGTATGCTCTCTGTAGAGTGCTCTGCCCCCTCTTCTAATCCTATTATCCTGATGCTGTTTTGTCTCATGGAGTCAGATAGTTCTTGCAGAGTTCTTTGGATCCTTTTGGTTCTGTATTCCCTCTCTTCCTCTTTCTGAGCTGTTTCCATGTTCTGGTCTTCAATATCACTAGTTCTTTCCCCCATCTGGTTGGCCCTGTTTTTCGTGGCAGTTATTTCATTTCTCACTTCTTTTATTATATTATTTATCTTGTTCTTCCTTATAGTTTGAACTTCTTTGCTAAACTGTTCCTTTTGTTCATGGATTTCCTTTGTGAGATCATTCATCTCAGCTATGATGTTTTGCCAGTATGTTTTCATTTCTCTGAGAGACTTTAGAACGGCTATTTTATATTCTCTGTCAGTTAGTTCATAAATTTCTAGATCTATCAGATCCTTTTCTGGAAAATTTTCATCTTTCTGAGTGGCTTTAAATCCTAAGGTATTCATATTGTCTGTTGTGTTCTTCTTCTCTGGCATGAGGGCTTTATTTCCAGCAGAGCCCAGGAGATCCCTTTATTTCTCTCAGTATTTTTGTGGTGTCTTGCTGTAGGGGAGACACTAGGTGGCCCTGGGGGGCAAGTTCTGGGAGAGAGGGGAGGTGTTTAAACCATATCTCCAGTCTCCAGCAGTGTTTGGAGGTGGGCGCAGTGGTCCGTGGTCTCTCAACTTCCTGCAGTTCGCTGGGGAAGCTGAGTAACTTAAACAGCCTTTGGTCTCCCATTCTGATCCAGTCTTCCAAATACCAGCCAGAGTGATCTTGTTTAAGATGCAAACTTTTTCTGTCTTTGACCATGGTTAGATAGTCTTCCCACGTTATTTGATAGGGTGATCCATTTGTCTCCGGTGTATCATGCCACCAGGGAATAAGCTGTAGCAATTGGGTGGCATTCACGTTCCATCTCCACTTTGGCTTCAGACGCCATTCTTCAATCTCCCTATCACATTTTCTTTATTTTCTTTATTTTGTATTTTTCTTTCTCTCTTCCTGCATATGTGTATGCATGTGTAAATTTTTCTCTGAACAGATTCAAAGATTCAAAGTTTCAAACACGATGTCCCCTATTCATCAATATAATGGTACCTTGGTACTTGTCGTTAATTGGTTCTGGGAGGTATAAGGAGTACCAAACAAATGACAAGTACTGGGACAAGTTTTCACATCAAAATGCATCAAGTACCCAATTCAGTGAGTTTCAAAGCAGCCAAGTACTGAGGTATGACTGTATTTGAGTGTGTGTTTCCTAAGTGAGGACTTACGGTTCCCAATAGCCAAAAAATAACCCATCAAAATCAAGAGAATGGCATTGATATACTACTACCATCAAATCCACACCCTCCATTCAAATTTTGCCAATTGTCCCAACAGTTTCTTTCCTGGTCCTGGATGTAATCCATGGTCACACATGGCATGTAACTGTCATGTCTCATTAGTCTGTAATCTGAAACAGTTTCTAGGTCATTTGTCTTTCATGACATCAACGCTTTAGAAAAGTACATGTCAGTTACTTTGTAGAATGTCCCTAATTTTGGATTTCTCAAGTGTTTTTTCATAAGCTTTTGGTTGTGCATTTTGGGCCAGAATACCACAGAAGTGATTCTGTGTCATTCTTAGTGCGTCCTATATGGAAGCACATGACATTGATTTGTCTCCTTACTGGTGAAGTTAACTTTTATTAACTGGTTAATTTGGTGTCTGCCAAATTTCTCTACTATAAATTACATAATAAGTATTGTGAACTTATTAATATCTAATTATAAAGCATTTGGGGGTACCATTAAGCTGTCACTTAATGTTGTCAATAGGTCTTGTGGTCCTGGGACTTTAAAGGAAACGATGTATAATGAGACCAATTTTACCATAGGCTAATTGATATAAGCAACCGTTAAGTTCCTGTAGCATTTCATCAATGGTCTAACCAAATGATATTATTGGAGGACCTGCTGTATTTTGATACTATGTAAATATCTACCCCCTACCTATTCCCATACTGTTACATCACTGTGTTAATCACAACTTCACATTAAGTTCTGATATCTGGTACTTCAGAAATATCTTGGCTATTTTTGGCCCTTCACTCTTCTGTATAAATTTGTGAAATCACTTAGCAAGTTTCATGATTTTGATTCAATTGCTTTGAGTCTATAATTTGAAGTGGCACCTTCATGATATTATCTTCCTTCCCGTAAACATGATGTGTCTATCCATTTATTTGTGTTCTGTTTCTCTCTCTTAATAACATTTTAGAATTTTCCCTGTGGAGTTCTTCTTGAAAAACTGCCTCAAGGCATTTGAACAACTGGTATCAGGAGATGTAGAGCTGAGATTTGGGACAGAAAGGATACAAAAGTATAACCTTTACCTTGGACTGGAAGTGAGCCTAGACAGAACTAGGCTTGGTTCAGCTCAACTTGAAGCGAACATTGAAGTCTCATCTATACCTTGATGAGTATTTAAGATTGGTGGTGAGATGTGTTTGACTTTAGATACCTCAAAGAGAGTTGAAGCATCGCCACTGTCTCAGCCTCTCCTGACCTGAGACCAGTGTTCAGCTTTCCCTCTTGAGAAGTCAGTAGAAGCTAGAGTGGATAGGCAGACTGCTAAAATCCAAGAGAAACCTGAGAAGAAGACCTTGGGCCAGAATTCTGTTATCCTTAGTGGAAGATTGTTGTTCTGTGGGAGGGAATGTCAGCATTGAGCAACGGAAACTGTGAAGCAAGCAATGAAAAGGGTTTGAGAGGAAATATTTAAGAATCTAAGCAACGCCCCGTAGGAAAGACCTTTCAGTAGGTATTCAGAAAGTGATGGACATCATTTTATGACAATTTCATCCCATTGCAGATTACCAGTCAGAGGGGTGTCCCAATCAGCTGGTAACTACCCAAACTAAGAGATCATAAAGCAAAATTCCCTGGTTTCTGCCACTGACACTGTTGCCCACCAAAGCAAGAATGGCAAACTAAGTTTTATGCAAAATGTAAAGGAGAAGCCTTGTTAATGAGCTATGAATTCAACAGTGATCATTCTATAGCATTTTCATATCCCAATGAGATGCAAGAGCACCGCCTCCAAGACAGTACAGTTCCACGTGGGCCAACACCATGATTTGGCTTGATTCAGGCAAGAATTCAGACTATCAGGGGAGTCAATGGGCTAGTGGCCTAATGACACCCCTTTGAGAGTTGATCATCAGGAGTATGCAGTCATTATTCCTGGAAGGATAGTTCAATAAGATTAGACAAGCAACTGAAAATGATAACCAGGGTGTCATCTTGTGAAAATCAAAATGCTTAACCAGGAATCGTGCCCTTTATGGAAATCCCCTACCTCAGCCACAGAAATGAACCAAGGAACTCCCCATGGGCAGGGCCTGACTTTCCTCAGAAAATAACTCTGGTGCTGCTCCCTCCCACAAATAATGTTTGAACAAGCAAAGTTCAAAAAATGATTGATTACTTTGGCCTAAAAGTTTGAAAGTAGTAGTTTCCCACGATAGCCATTAAAACTTAGTAATGGCTTGAAATGTCAAATTTTAAATACTATAACTTCCTGGTGAGCTTCTCAAGATAGTTTAGCTGAAAAATGTGCTACCAGGTAACAAAATACATCGACCAATTAAACAGGTCAATGAAAGGCTGGTGCTTATAAAGATGATTTTTGCATTATAGTGGCATTTAGGTCATTTTCTTTGACAGAAATTAGATACAGAACTAGTTTTCTGTGGAGGCAAATTCATGACAGCTCTCCTACACTCCCCTACCGCAATTACAGTCCCATTCTGCCACTAACTCACGTTGTGGCCAGTGGAAGAAGGCAACTTAATAATGTGTTTAGATTTAGAAACTGTCAGATGTGCTTTAATTTAATTTAAGCTTGTCAAAAACAGCTGCAGTATGAAAACATCAATTATAACAACTATCATAGTCATCAGAAGTTAAGCCAAGATATCATAATCAATGGGGGTGGGGGGATGTTATTCAAGGCAGGAAAGGAAAAATTAAGAAAGGAATCCCAGTGAATTCAATTTGAGTAGTTAGAGATCTGAAATGATTGACAATAAACTCATGAAATATTTCTACCTTCTAGTCTAGTCCTATTTTATGACATTTTATAGTTACCGAAGCTGTTTTATAAAATGTGATTATCATGGATGCAAAGAAATGGAGATTTATATTTTTAAACCCAGAAGAATATACCTGAATGCCATAAACACTTAACCATTTTTATCCCCTTGAACCATGGGTACGAAAGCTCAGAATACTGAATGGATGGTAATCTGATGTGAGACCTTGTCCTCAGCTTAATAAATCCAGTTTATGACCTTTGTAACCTGCCCAAGGAAGGTTAAACATTTCATGGCATAGAAAATGTACTGTGCTGAGCATGGATACATTTGGATAAACAAAGATTGCTTCCTTTTCCTTTATCCAAAGGTACTTTTATAATTCTGACTTCATATATTCCATTTTCGAAGGCTTCCATTTGCTCCTCTGTGAAACAAAACAAAACAGAAAGTTGTGCATATCTGTAACTCCTCTTTTAGATACCACAGCCTCTCTTCGTGTGCACCATCTCGTGCAAGTTGTAGTGAAAAAGAACAGAGACAATCTGCAATCAAAACCCGAGTGGCTTGAAGCACACTGTTAACCAGCCTAAGCTTCATTTTCCCCTTTCTATATCCATCTTTCAGAGTGATTATGTGGATTTAAAATAATACAAGGGCTCTCCAGAAAAAATCCAACCATAAATACTTCTATTTTTCATATTAAATGGCTGGATACTTCTTAGACAGCCCTCATGTATGTACAGTATCTGGTTTATAATAGCACTCAGAGAAGTGCAGTTATTGTCCTATCACAGAAGGGCTGTCCTCCGTGCATATAATCATGCCCCTCCCGACTACACTTTTTGTTTGCTCACTAAGCCTTTTGGCCATTCATTCCGACACAATGCTTTCACAGTCCGTTTCCATCTACTATGCAACTAAATATGCCATATGGATCTTTGATTTATGTTTAAGTTAGTAATTCTCTTTAATTTCTTCATGTATGACCTGAAGTTTAATGCCACATCATTATTTGAAATGAGGACATGAAGAATAGCCATCCTAGAGATCACTGCAGGAGCCTAAGCACTCACAGATGCAGGAACGAAGAATGGGAGAAGGACACTGGGATTAGAATGGGGTCCCTGAGGGGGCTCTGGGAATGGAAGAGCCTAGTGTAATGACCAGAAAAAGGATTTGGGGGTAAAAAATTGGGGGGATCTTTTCTTTGCTCAGCTACTCCATAACACTTGACCCTGACAGGTCACCTTCCTTCTCTAAGCCTCAGTTGTCCTACCTGTAGACCTGCTATGATACTACCTCATGGGTTCATCATGAGGATTGGATAAGATAATATATGTCAAACATTTAGCTGAGAGTGAACTCTCAATAAAGATGACACCAGCAGTAGCAGTAGTAGTCGTCATTTCTAAGATGTTAAAGGATACAAACCATGTTTTTAGTTTGCTTTGCTGAGTTCTTTCATTGAGCTGTGGGTGATGGTGAGAATGGTGATAGCTCTCTGCAAAGCTGATACATTCTGTAATGTATGTCTCATATGACATTTAATTGAGAACATTCGGTTCAATTGTAGCAGACAAGAAACAGCAAGTAGAATGAATAAAAATTATACAATGTGCTAAGCTAAACAGTGATAGTAAGCAAGTTGTTTGTGAGCTATAAGCAACATTCCAGATGTGTTGCTAAGTAGAGACAGTTGCAAATCAGTGAGATGTGTTAAAGACAGAATGAATGAAGTATACGACTATTTAAAAGATGGAGCACTCAAGAATGTTTACTTATAAAGAGAAAATGATGGAATGACCAAATCATAAGGTACACATCCAGCCCTCTTTAGATTTATGTGTCATCTCTAAATTGGGCAGCGCTTGGGTCCCCAGTCTGGCTTTGCATGGACTCTGTCCAAGAGTCCATTGGTGAACTGTGGCTGTGGGCAGGCATCCTTGCCTCTGTGTCAACAAACATGTATTGACTCCAGACACTTTGAGCTTGCTAAACCCCCCTATTCAAACTCAGTTCTTGTCTTTGTAACCAAAGCATTGTAAGGAAAAACTAATGCAATAGAGAGAGAGTGGGAGAGAGGCAATGGGGCGGAGGAAAAGGGAGAGGGAGAAGGAGAGAAGGAAAGAGAGAGGACATAGGGACAGTTGTGTAACACAGGACTCAATAGCATGGTCCCTCCACTCCATCCTAACTGTGAACTCACCCCATATCTTCTTTCCCTCACTACTCAATGTATGTTTTATGTTAATCCAGTAAGCCAAGTGATTTGAGCATCTTAATTTAGTCTGTGAGACTTTCTGTTCTATGATCTTTGGGATGGCTTGCCCGGAGTGTACTTAGATGCTATCATTGCATCAAGCAATTTCTCACGTGAAGGTTTGTTCGTCTGTTGGTTTGTTTGCACTAGAATTTTGTCTGATAAAAGAACCCGTTGGTATTCCTCTACAAATATATCAAATTGGTGTTATCTTGCACAAGAGAGTGATTAAAAGCTTCCCCCCTACATTTTTCTGGGGAAAGCAGTTTTGATACCTTGTTAGTGCTTGAAGAACTAGTAATTTCATATAAAATTACAGCCTTTTCTTGCCAGTGCTTGTTTCTAGCCATATTCCCTGCTGTAATCTGATCTTTTTAATGCTATCATCATGGAGCTTTGGGTTTGTTATTTAGAGGTAGTTGTTGGAACACCAGTAAGTCGCCATCATCCTAACTAGACTAGGACACAGCCACAGGAAAAGCAGCAGAAAGCCAAGCTCACAGAGACAGGGACCACAGCCAGCACCTAAGGATACTCCCTCCCAGCCACTTTCTTTTTCCTTCCTCTCTCTCTCTCTCTCCCACCTCTTTTTTTTAGCTTCTTTCATTTTTTTACCCACAGCCTTCTTTTTCACATCTCAGGAATCACATGTGAGTCCACTCTGGGCTCTACTCTGAATTATTTTTCTGCTCTAAAAATTAATGTTGTGGTCCCTATATCAAGCTTCCCAGAATATGACATCTGTCCTGGGAGATTCCTCAGTCTTCTGTAAGGCCCTGACAGACCCACCCCACTAATTAGTCAGGCATGTCTATGCTAACCTGAATCCCACTGGTAGACAAGTTTTGAGCTTAAGCACCCACTACCGCCTACATGTGTATGAAAACATGTCTGAACACTGAGGGGAAGCCTTGTAACAGGATTATCCTATTGGGGGAATGAACCAGGGAAGGTTGGGTTATTTTCCCTCCATGTCCTTTTTCATAGTTTCCATGGCTCTCTCAGGCCGAGCGCACCATCTCATGTTCCCTTCAATAGAGCCGGAGGGAGAATGTCAGCTTCTTTAGCGAGAAGTAGCTACAAATTAAAAGAAAAATCTTTCTCTTGCTGATATTGCCTGTCAGAAAATGTTGTAAGAGGAAACCCAGTCATTCCTTAATTAAGCTTAAGTATAAAGAACCAAGGGATGTTTCTTATATAAATGTAAAGACATAGAACCAAGTTATATGTCTTTCTGTCCTCTATCAGCAAGCAAACAACTAATCAATCAACAAGCAAACACAATGGCAAACAATGAAGGGTATTTACTGCATCATGAAAATGGAAAGTCCAAAGGAGAGGCAGGCAGTGGACCTGGTTTCAGCAGGGCTCTGGCTCCGTTATCTCACAGCTCTCTTGCCTCTCCTCTCTTCTTATTGACTTGGTCTTCAAGCTAGCGGCTCCCCTAATGACAAGATGCTCGTCTACAACAACCAAGACTACGTGCTTCCTCATTCACATCAGCAAAAATGAAACTGTAGCTCAGGACACAAGTTCTGAGCTTCACACAGATTGGATCACCCTCTGTCCAATCATCCACTGATTGGCTTTAACCTGGAGGTCCCTCAACCAATCTCTGGCATGAAAGGTGAAATGACCCTGCTAGGGATAATTGACCTCAGTGTAACTGACCTCCACAACTGGGGCTGAGGTCAACTGAAACTACAGGGCTGCTACACAATCTGGGGAACTGTGGCCCCCCAAAGAAAAAGTTGGGTACTATTATTAGAACGATGGAATAAAGAGAATTGATGGTGTGTAGGCAGCAAATGATGTGTACTGCCCCTATTACATGTACTTTTGCACCAAGTGTAGGAACTCAGTATATCCCTGATGAATGAGTTGTTTTATGAAATTTTATCAATTAATTTCCTCCAAGTCCACTATTGGCTTACTGAAAATGAATGGAACTGAAAATCACCTATCTCCTATTGCCTTAGAGCAGCATTAAGCGTTTAAAGATGGTAAGATGGAGTTAAGTCATTTCAGAAAGACTAACGCAATTCTGCCTCCTGTTCCTTAAGTGCAAACTGTTAAGAATGATTATTTAATGTTTCAATTTAACTACTAGCTGTTGAATTCAAAGACATGCCATTCACTTAAGAACAAGGTGTCTCAGCAGCCTCTTCAGTTCCTCGTCTTCAGTACCTTTAATACCTTTCTTGCTTAATCTTATTTCCATGCTCCTTTCCTATCAAAGTTAATTTCCTGCTGTAATATTATGTGATTCAGCCTTCCAAAATTCAATTTATTTCTGACTGAGTGTTTTCCACATTTCAAGCACACTTTCTGTCAGGGTCAAGTAGAATCAAACTCAGAGGATGTGGCCTTGTACTATTTTAGTAGCATTCAATGAATCTTTTCCCATAACTCCTCTGGGGCTTCTGCTGTATTTTTGCCAGCTCCAAATCAGGAGGTCTCAATATTTTAACTTGTAATATTACTTCCTGCTGTGCATAATGCTTAGTTGGGTCAGAAGATCTGCCATTTGAATTCTAGTTCCACAACTAATTCATCGTTTACACATAGGGGAAGTTCTCGTTTCAGAGAGCACTTAGCTCACCTTTAGGGTGTGGTTGTGCTTCAGTATAAAAGCAGTGTGATTTTACAGGTTCTTCCAACCAGATACCTGATTAGAACCAGTTTGCTGTTAGTCAAAGGTTTATTGTTGCAACCAAAATCTGTCTGAGCTATGACTACTGACTGAAGCTAACTGCTAATTTTAATTTCTTCTTGGAGCTCAGGTGAGGGTATAGAATAAAATGTGAGTGTGTTAAAATGTACCTGGGATTTGTTTTGCTCAGGTAATGTAAGGTAACAGACATAGAGACAACTCTCTTTGAAAGGAGAGTTTATTACTTTCAATTCCCAAGAGGAGAGAACATGCCATGCCACTTGGGCCACATAGGTTAATACCAGGGTCAGTCAGGGGGCAGAAAGACAGAGGAGAAAGTATGGCCCAGAACCTTTTGTTAAAATTAAATTTATTGGGATGACTTCGGTTAATAACATTATATAAGTTCCAAGTGTACAATTCTATAATACATTCTCTGTATGTTGCATTGTGTGCTCACCACCCAAAGTCTAGTCTCCTTCCATCACCATGTATTTGATCCCCTTTACTCTCTTCAGCCTCCTTCGAACCCCCTTCCCCTCTGACAACCACCATACTGTTGTCCATGTCTATAAGGTTTTTTGTTTGTTTATTTTGTTGGTTTGTTGCTTTCTGTTATATATCTCACACGTAAGTGAAATCCTATGATTCTTGTCCTTTTTCCATCTGATTTGTTTTGTTTAGCATGATATTCTCAAGCTCCATCCATGGTGCTTGAAATGGCAATATTTCATCGTTTCCTATGGCTGAGTAATATTCCATTGTGTATAGGTACCACATCTGCTTTTTTCCAATTGTCTGTTGAAGGACAATTCAGTTGTTTTCATGTCTTCGTTACTATGAATAATGATGCAATAAACATCGAGGTACATAATAAATGAACATTGAGGTACAAATAAATGTTTTCAAAAATTTGGGGTAGATATGCAGAAGAGAGATTGCTGGGTCACATGGTAATTCTATTCTTAATTTTTTTGAGAAACCTCCATACAGTTTTCCATACTGGCTGTGCCAGTTTGCATTCCCATCAGCAGTGTGTGAGGGTTCCTTTTCTCCACATCCTCTCCAGCACTTGTTATTCCTTGTCTTGTTGATAACAGCCATTCTCACAGGTGTGAGGTGGTATCTCATTGTGGTTTTGATTTGTATTTTCCTAATAGCTAATAAAGTTGAGCATCTTTTCATATGTCTGCTGGTCATTTGCGTGTCTTCTTGAGGAAAATGTCTGTTCAGGTCCTCTGCCCATTTTTTAATTGAATTGTTTGTTTTTTTGTTGTTTGTAGTTTCTACAAAAAGGTATGGGCAAGGCAGGATAGGCACGTTTGAGTGAGTTAAGGTTTGGATAGTTTCATAAATTCAATAGGCTCTGGGCTATAGGGTGGTCTTTAGTTGGGGTGATTTAGGGCAGGGGAAATATAGGCATGGTGTGTGAGATTTAGATAAAGGAGGTAGTTGGTGATATGGCCTTTGGATTGGTTGGCTTGCGTATGAAAGGCTTGCAGGCAAATTAATCACTATCTTTAGGAATTAGCTAGTCCGAGGAGGGGCAGTCTCTCCTGGATTAGCAAGAACCCAAGATATCAAACCATCATAAAATACAGATAATTAAAGAAAAGAAAACATTATTAATACAGTAAGGAGAAGGGAGAATACATTAGCACTTGCACTGATTGTGTAAAGAACCAGGGCAAGAATTGTGCACGTGAATCACATCGGTCGTGGGCTATTGCTGGGCTTTCATAATGTCCTTCCTATCAGCCTGACCATTAAACACTCACCTCACACCACCTCTTCCTACACCAGGCCCCTCTCACAAAGAACTTCTATTCACACCCAACTTAAAGTTTACCATGCCTGTAGAGTTTTTCCAAATTGATTTGACCTGGAAAGCAATTAGTCACATGAAGGTAACTTTGCTGACTTCCTTCATATTTCTGGACAGAGATAAATGAGAACAAAACACTGTCTTTCCCTCATCAGCTTCTGGTGAACATGAGGAAACTACCACAGGGATGTGACATGGAATGGAGTGGTGATGTTCAGCCCCCTCCCTCAGTCCTATATCCAATCACTCAGTCACTAAGTTCTGCAGATTTTGACTCAAATACATTTTTAAATTTCTTTCCTATGCCCCATTATACCTGTTATTCCAGTCTTACATCGAGTTTTCATTATCTTTCACCTAGAGGAGCACATTAACCTCATAAATAATCTTCCTGCTTCTGGTCTTGTCTCCCCCAAATTTACTCTTCACACAGCTGAAGAAATTAATTGAAATGTAAATCCAGCTATGATATCCATGGTTAAATCTCTACAATGGCTCCCAGTCTGCAGCAGTAGTTCTCAGACTCTTCAATTTAGAGACCAGGATAATTTTGTTTATTTTTTTATTATCGTTAGACTTATTGGGGTGACATTGGTTAGCAGGAATTATATAGGTTCCAGGTGTACAGTTCTACATGGCATCGTCTACTTGTTGCATTATATGCTGACCACCCAGTGTGAGTTATCTATCACCATATACTTGCATCCCCCTCCCTCCTCTCCCACTCCCTCCCTTTTCTCCCACCTCCTCCCCACTTGTCCCCAAATAAACATTAAACTATTGTGTCCACAAAATTTTTTGTTTGTTTGTTTTTCTTTGTTGATTTCCATTTTATATTCTGCATACGAGTGAAGTTCTATAGTTTTTGGTTTTTTCTGTTTGGCTTATTTGGCTTTGTTTTAATATTAGTAACTTACAAAGATGCTAAATTATATTTTGCTAAAGAAGGATTAAAAACCCATCTTCTAATAAAATTCTTTCATAAAAGAAAAGATAATTTAAAATTACACACACACACACACACACACACACCCATGTAATCTCAGGAAAATGGACTATCTCTTCCATTGAATAAAATTAACTTTCTGAAAAACTCTTTACACACCCCCAGGGCACTGAAATGTTGCCTCGCCCCGTGTCCAGTCCACCGAGTTCAGCATGGTATATACGGTCTCCTGTGACCTGGCCGCTGGCTGCTGGTCTACCCTTATTCTTCCCAATCTAAGCTCCAACAACTCTTCCTTGCTCATGGTTCATCCCCCACCCCCAACACTGAGTTTCTCCCCTTTCCCTTTGCTCCAGCTACCTCTGTGGATTGTGCTTAGATGAACTAGTCCCTGCCACTGCCATGCCACTCCTTTGCCTGGCTATCCTTATGTGTCCCGTAGCACTCAGAAAAAGGAATTCCATCCTCAGAGCTACATTCTTCCTCTTTACATACTTGTTTCCCCATCCCTGGAGATGAGTTTAAGTGACTTGGTACTACCCTGTGCAAATCAGTATCATTTTTCCCATCATATTTATCTATACTGTGCCTATCATAATTACCTGCCTTTTCACCTCTTTTTTCCACTAGAGGAAAGTTCTATTATATAAGCCAGTAAGTCAGTGAGGGTGTATTTTCATTTTTGTCGATAGTATATAGCACAGTGACTCCTGGCATAACATGGGCATTAAAAAATGTTTACTGACTGAAAAACTAAATTAATAGATAGCTACATTTCTAAGTAGTTAGTGGTAGTAGTGGTGGTAGTTACTGAGAAAACATGTATGCATTTTGCTCAGAATACTCTTGACTCTGCCTCAGAGCTCCAATGTGAAGGGGAAGGTTTCCAACTCCATAAACTGTGTCACAGCAAGGAAACGGCACCTAATAAGTATTAAACCTTAGTTTTTCCAGCTCTCACAAATATGAGGGCATACATGAAGAAGCAACTGAAAGTGTGGCTCTGGAGCCAGATTGCTTGAGTTTTAAACCTGCGTCCTTCACTTGCTGGCTAAGTGCCCTTGCACAATTTACTTAAATTGCATCTTACACATTGTCTTATCTGGACGATGAGGATAAATTTGCATTGCTTTTTAGCTAATCATTTAGCCTACAAATGGTTTGGGGTATCACCAACTGTATTATGAGTATTCTATTTATTTATTTTTGTTTTTTATTAAATTTATTGGAGTAACTTGGTTAATAACATTATGTAAATTGCAGTTGTACGACTTTATAATATGACATCTGTTTACTCTATTGTGTGCTCACCAGCTGAAGCCTAGTCTTCTGTCACCATATATTTGATCGCCTTTACTCTCTTCATCGTCCCCCCACACCCCTTCTCCTCTAGTAACAGCCATTCTCTTGTCTGTATCTATGAGTTTAAGGTTGGTTTCTTTGTTTTGCTTGTTCACTAGTTGCTTTTTGTTTTGTATCTGATATAGAAGTGAAATCATATAGTTCTTATTTTCCATATGACTTATTTCAATTAGCACACTACTCTCAAGATCCATCCATGTTGTTCTAAATGGCAATATTTAATGTTTTTATGGCTGAGTAATATTCCATAGTATATATGTACCTCATCTTTATCCAATTATTTGTCAAAGGACATTTAGGTTGTTTCCATGTCTTGGTTATTGTGAAATATGCTGCAATGAACATAAGGATACATATATATTTACAAATGTTTTCAATTTTTTCAGGTAAATACTCAAAAAAGGGTTTGTTGGGTCACATGGTAATTCTATTCTTGTTTGAGGAACCTCCATACTGTTTTGCAGAATGGTTACATCATTTTACATTTTCAACAGCAGTGTGCAAGAGTTTCTTATCTCCACATTCTCCCTAACACTTGTTATTTCTTGTCTTATTGATAATAGCAATTCTAACAGTTGTCAGGTGATATTTCATTGTGGTTTGGATTCACATGTCCCTTATAACTAGTGATGTTGAGCATCTTTTCATATGTATTGTGGCTAGTCTCAATTGTTTGTTGTCAACTCAGTGCTACAGCTTTTCTGCTATCCAGAGGAGAGGTGAAAAGTAAAATTCCCCCAAATTACATTCCTCATATGACTCTAAGGGTTTGCTAATGAGAGGCATTTTTGTGAGGCTTGGAAGACAGAAGAGAAAAAGAAACCATTGTTTGCTGGAAGTAGTAGCAGCCAGATGCACGGAGCAGGGATCAGCAAACCTTTTCTGTGAAGGGGTAGATAGTAGGTAATATTTTAGCTTTTTTGTATGCCATGCAATCTCTGCTACAACTACTAAACTCTGCCATATAGAAGAGCAGCCATAAAACAATGTGTAACAAGTAAGTATGGATGTGTTCCAATATTTATTTATGGACCCTGAAATTTGAATTCTAGGTAATCATCATATCACGAAATATTATTCTGATTTTTTTCAACCATGTAAAAGTGTAAATCCTTTCTTAACTCACACACTATACAAAACATTGGTGGCAGATTTTTCCCATGGACCATAGTTTGCCAACCCCTCATATAGAGTCAGCAGATGTAAGAGTCACAGTGGTGTGTGCATGAGCTCTTGAGATCCACCCACTTTAGTGTTTCAGGATGAGACTCTAAGAAATGGCCTCTCTGATGCTCGTCCCCCAGCCTTTCCAATGGTTTGTAGGTCTTTAATTCTCTGTAGTAAAATCCTTCATGTTTGGACTATGCAGAGTGACTGATACTTAAATGACCAAACTGTGATTCTTAGAACATTTAGTATTGACAGCAGTTTCAGGAAAACAGAGCCTCAAAGGAGAGGATCTGGGATTCATTGTATGATCCAAATGAAGTTAAAGGAAATAATAACCTTATTGCTAGTGAAAAGTGAGACTTTTGGGTGCACAACATGCAATGGCAAAATAATTCTTTAAATAAGTGGCTATAAATAGCTAAGTGTTGAAAGATCATATAATTGTTGCAGTAGAATGTTTTGGTAGAAAGTTTGACGACAAGGACTATAGGAGTTGACTGGGCACAAATGCCGGAGCTTACCGAAGGAAAACCTTTAAATTCTCAAACACAGTCAGAGAACCAAAGGACGGTCCTGAAAGACCCTTTTATTTCTTGTAGCTGCAGGGTTGAGATATCTGAACATTACATCCAAAATGTGATCCTATAGTTGGCAGGATAACAATGAAAGCTGAACTCACAGTGAACTTTGTCAAGCTTCTTTTGTAAAAGTTAGGGTGTTGACGGGGAAAGATTGGGGCCATGGGAACTGGGAACTGGGCACTTGGAGAGATTCCAAAGATGAGTAGAGGCTGTTGGACTCTAGGGGTTAGATGCCGAGCAGGTGGCCGATGAGAAGCACCCAGCACTGTGTTTCACGCGCTTTAGGACCGTCCACTTCAGCGTTGCTGGCTGAGATTGCCAGCAGTGGGCCCTTCGATCTGCCCCTTCCGATCTCATCCAGCAGGTGTGAAACCTCTAATTCCCTATATTAAAATACAAAGAGCAACTTTCTGATTGAATTGCTTGAAGGAACACTGACTGATACAATGACTGAACACCAGTTATCCAAAACATTGGGAAATGTGTTAATATGAAACTTCACTTCTCAGTGATGTTAAACAAAAGGATGGTGCAGACAGGAAAGAGTGAGCAATGTTCCCGAACCAGGGAGGAATAGGTACCTCTTGATAAATATTCCCAGCCATGTGCACCAGTTAACATATTAGATATGTTATGGTTACTAAATGGGTATTGATGAAAGAAATTCTCTCTGAATTAACAGCTTTTGAGTGTTTTTGTCTTTGTAGCCCAAGGATCTGTCCCAATGCCTAACACATCTAAGTGCTCAATAAATGTTTATTTAGTATTTGAATATGTCTGGGCAGGATGAATCCCTCCCTGCCCAACTGTTGCTAACAATTTAGTCAGTAATAACATTATCTCATTAAATGTCTCAAAGTCTGCCTGTCTTCCAAACACCTTCAGATGGGGTCATGGAATTAGTTTGTTTTATCTAAAACAATCCAACTTTCACTTCCTATTTGCAAATGTACACATTTCTAAACAAGAAAATTTTAGAGCTTGGATCTATTCAATAAAATTACAGCTTGTTTTCCAAACTTCCTGTGAATGTATTTTAGAATAAGAAGAACACCTTATTTCTATTGTCAAGATTATTTTCCTTGCTTTAAAAATAATATACCATGATTTCAAACTAAGTAGATTTTTGAGGAAGGCATACTTTTCCGTAGAATTTGACTTTAAACACTCAAATCTTTGGAGAGAGTTCTATTAAATATTCTAAAATTACATTTGCAAAATTGCTATATGAAGGCTCTTTCAGCAGTGTCTTTTGGGTTATAAAATTATTTTACATACATAAAAAAAGCCTCTCCCTGTGACATATTTCTTCATCTAGGAAGTAATATTTAGGTGGCTTTTGATGCTGATATAAAGTTTAAGAAAGAATATATAAAAGGAATACTCTTATCAATCAGCATTTCTAGATATAAAAATATAAATATAAATGAAATTAATTAACAATCTTATGAACTAGTAGCCATTAGAGCACTTAGAAAAACTTCCACAAAATAATGGAAAAAGCTAAAAAATTGTGAAATTTTTTAAAAAATAAAATAAAATGAAACCAAATTTGATCTATTTATTTCTTTCTGAATGTAGCATCAGCCATTTAATCTCAATATTCTCAATTTATTTCCACTGAAAATAGAAACTTTGTCTAGCTTACCACTTTACTCAGAACCAGGAATATCTTCTATAAGCAAAGCCATCAATAAATATTCTTTTAATGAGTGTCACGTGAATGAATAGATGTTCTTATTACCTTTTATTTTACCATTTTTCCACTCCACCCCCACTCATTAAAAACCGCATTAAAAAAATGTTTGAGGACTCTGTATCTCTTCCAATTACCATAACTCCTAATCTAATGCTTGTTCAAACCATAATCCAATCTTGTTCAACATTATCACTTGAATAACTTTTTACAGACACCTCGAACTGAACCCGTGGCCTTCCCCTGCTTCCTAGTCTCCCCCTCCCTTGCCTCAACATTCCTACTGCCAAGGTGGCTTCCCCCCGTCTCAGTAAATACCACCACCAGCTATCTCCAGCAATCTTTCTTTATGTCTCCCACTTTTTCCTTCTCCAGTCATTACCAAGTCTCATACAGTTTAGTTCCAAAACCCTTCTCCAATCCGTCCACCTGTCTCCGTTTTCATTGTCACTAATCCGAGCCGCTCCATCTCTATCTGGTCGTGGCAATAGGTTTTTAACTCATTACCTTACATTCACACTTGCTCCCTTCCCGATTCATTCTTTGTAACTCAGCCAGAGATATTTTAAAAATTCACACTAGATCAAGTCTGCCTCTTGTTTAAAACCTTTCCATGAGGATGTAAAGAAAAGGAAAACTTTGTCACTCTTAGCAGGAAGGTAAATTGGTACAGCCACTATAGAAAACAGTATGGAAGGTCCTCCAAAAATTAAAAATAAAACTACTGTGTGATCTAAAACTCTCACTTCTCAGTATATATCTGAAGGAAATAGAAACAAGTTATTGAAGAGATATCTGTAATTGCAACATTATTTATAATAGTTAACATATGGAAACAATTTAAGTGCCTATCCATGGATGAATGGATAAAGGAGATGATACCCACATAAACACACACACACATATGCTGTCCAGAAAAAAATTCAGCCGTAATTGCCTCTATTTTTCATATATACGTGGCTGGAAACTTTCCAGACAGGCCATTTATGTATGTGTGTGTGTGTGTGTGTGTGTGTGTGTGTGTGTGTACCAGGGGTGTCAAAAATATGTACACACATTACAAGAGAGGTTATGTATGTATTACTTTTGGAAGTTGAATTGAATTATGGTAGCAATGTATAGTATGACATTTGATCAAAAGATGACATTAATCAAATAAATGCTAGTGTCATCATGTGACAGGCAGGACAGTAAAAAATAATGGTGGAAGCACGATTGCCATTCAAGGAGCATATGACCATTTCCCAGGACAAGGATAGGACAAAAAAGTGCAGTTGAGTTTTCGTCATATTCTCCTGACTTAACATCCCTTGACTTCTACCTATGGGGTGGTATGCTGTAGAAACCTGGCTACATAGGTGGTATTTTGTGAAGAAATTGCAATGGGATGCACAGCGATACAAGTGGACACTTACTTGGTCAGCATTGCTCAAGCAGTAGTTCACTGTAATCAGAAGTGTCTGGACACTGATGGTAACCACTGTGAGCACCTCTTGTAATTGCAGAAGTCAAATGTGACTTGTATTCATCTTTTGTTATTGGTATATATTATTACAACTTTTTAAATTTATTGGGGTGACATTGATTAGTAAAAATTACATAGGTCCCAAGTGTACAATTCTACATTACATCTTCTATGTGTTGTATTATGTGTTCATCACCCAGAGTCACTTCTCTTTCCATCACCGTGTATTTGTGTCCCTGTCCCTTCTCTCCCATCCCTCCCCCACCTTAGCCTCAGATAATTACTATTGGCTGTGTCCATGAGTTTTGTTTCTTTGTTGCTTTCTATTTTATGCTAACGATCAAACTACATTTCTCTATCCCTTTCCCTTATTTTACCCACTCTCCCCTCCCTCCTCCCATCTTAAAGAAGTCCTTATAACATTCTTTGTAGTGCTGGTTTGGTGGTGAGGACTTCCTGTAACTTTTCCTTATCTTAGAAGCTCTTTATCTGTCCTTCAATTCTGAATGCTAGCCTTGCTGGATACATTATTCTTGGTTGTAGATCCTTGGTTTCATCACATTGAATATTTCCTGCCAATCCCTCTGGCTTTTAAAGTTTCTGGTGAGAAATCAGCTGAGAATCAAATGGGGGTTCCTTTATAAGTTACTACTTGCATTTCCCTTGCTATTTTTAGAATTTTCTCTTTTTCTTTAACTTTTGCCATTTTAATTAAGATGTGTCTCTGTCTGTTCTTGTTTCAGATCATATTGTTTGGGACTCTCTGCACATCCTGGGCTTGTATGTCTATTTCCTTCATCGGGTTAGGAAAACTTTCAGTCATTATTTCTTCAAATAATTTCTTGATCCCTTGCTTTTCCTCTGTCCCTTCTAGCACACCTATCATTCTGATATTTTCACATTTCATATAGTCCCAGGGGAATCTCAATCCATCCTCATTTTTTTGGAAATTATTATTATCTAACTGTTCTGACTGAGTGCTTTCTGCTGGCTTTTCCTGCAAATCACTGCTTTGTGCTGCTGTTTTATCTAATGTAGGACTTTTATTCTATTCTTCATTTCAGATAATGTAGTCATTATCTCTCTCTGGTCCTTTATAATGGTTTGTACGTCTTCTTCAAGTCTTGCTATCTCTCTGTTGAAATTATCATTCAGTTCCTTAAGCATTTTTATAATCATTGCTTTGAGCTGTGTCTGATGGGCCATCTGTCCCCATCTTTTTAATATGAGGTCCTGTTCTCTGGTTTCTCATTTTGGCATGCTCTCTGGACCCTTGTTGTGGCAGTTTCTTTAGTGTTCGCTGCTGATACTGCATGGGCAGAGGTCTGTAAGGGAGTGGTGTTTGTGGCTTTGTTTTCTTCATGTGGCTCTGGGTGTCATGCAGGGAGTTTAGGTGTGATTGCACCTTGCTGTTCTCGGCTTGCTCCGCACACAGACTCTGCCCTGAGCCTTGAGTCAGCTGTCCTGTATGCTGGGCTTCCAGACCATGCTGGTTGTGGGCCAAGAAATGCACACACGGCTCTCTCTCTTCTCCTTTCCAGTCAGAATATTTTCTTTGCAGCTCCTCACCACCCAGGCACTCCCCTTCCTCTGGGAACTGGAGTGAAGTCCAGTCACTGTGTTTTGGGGCCAGGTCTGCACCTCCTGGGGCCAAAATGAGGTGGTTGCAGTATCTCACACCCCCACCTCTGGACCCCCTTCTCTCTGTCCCATGGTCCCAGTGAGGTCCAGAGTGCTCTCTTGCCAACTTCTTCCTCCTCCCTCCCCTAGCTGTAAAATTCCAAGCAGGGACCTGTGCGCAGCCACATCCCTGCTCTTTCCCTTTTATTTCTCCTTTGTTTAGCCCTCTGCCCACCTGCAGGTACCTTAATGTGATGAGCGGGTTTCTTCGCTGTGATTGTGCCTTGTGTACAGGGTCCTTGGTTGAGGTATTGGTGTTTTATTAGTTATAATCTCCAGAGGAGTTTTCTCCATAGTTCCCGCTCCCATGGCCATTTTGTTGCCCTCACTAAGTATCACAATTTTAATACTGTTTTTTCTTTCTTATAATGTGTATACATTTTTTGGCACCCTCCGTGTGTGTGTGTGTACACACACACACAGACACACACACACACACACACACACACACACACACATATATAAATATGTATGTATATGAATATCATTTAGCCATGAGAAAGAAGGGAATCCTGCCATTTGCAACAACATGGATGGAACTTGAGGGCAGTTTGTTAAGTGAAATAAGCCAGATGAAAAGACAAATAGTGTTATGATATTATTTACATGTGGAATTTTTTTAAGTCAAAGTCTTAGAAAGTAGTACTGGAGACTGGGGGATGGGGGAAATAACAAGAGGATGGTAGAAGGGTAAAAACTTTTAGTTATAATATGAATTAGGGTTGAGGATCTCATGTAAAACATGTTGGCTATAATTAGCACTGTACTATATGATTAAATTTTTCTAAGAGAGTAGAATTTAGCTTTCCTCACACACAAAAAAAGATAACTATATGAGGTGATAGATGTGTTAATTAATTCAATTGTGGGAATCTTTTCACAATGTATATACACTATATTCAATCACAACGATGTACACTTTAAATATCTTACAATTTTATGTCAATTATACCTCAATAAAAATAAAAATAAAATAAAATATAAATTTCCTTGTGAAAATAGAACACCTTTGAAAAGTTCATTTCTCTGACTGACCTCTACCTACCTCTTCAGCCTCATTTTGTGTCATTGGTCCCTCATTCGTGATCACTCTCCTGTTGTGTTCTCAGACACAGACAGATATCTGGGACTCAACCTGAGGATGTTAGATAATTTCAAGGCTTGTGGCCTGGCCAGGCAGGAAGAACTGAGAAGAGGCTGGCAATAAATAGATTAGTTTAATTCAATCAGGTGGTAAAGGAGCCTGAGTTGAGATTTTTCAGACTCAAATTAGATAGAAGAACTAGATGATATTCATCATGAATCCAGGACACACGTATTGTGAGAACACACTATCTGGAGAGCATGGAATTAAAAGAAAAAAGGTTTCATATTGGCCAGTGGCAAGAAGAAAATGAAATTTGAAAGTAAGCCAAATTCTCTAGCCAATCAGCAGCCTCAGTGTGTTCAGATTATTTACTCAGTTTGTTTGGAAGGATAACCTTCATATTCTTGAAACACTAAAAATGTTTTGTGTTAGGCCCAGGGCCACCACATGCAACTGTTCTGGCTGTGCACCACCCAACTCTAGGGTCTACTTCTTACATAGTAGTTGATATGAACCTTGTCCCCAGAGCTGTTCAGGGAACCATAGGTAGCAGTCTTTCTAAGTAAGTATGTTTCTCTTCCAGGAAGAATATTAATACTTCTGTGTTAAGTTCATAAATAAACATGGTTCAGTCTTGGAATAGTTACTATTTAAAATATTTGTTGTATAGTGATGGAAAGGGAACTGACTCTGGACGATGAATACATAACACAGCACATAGATGATGTATTGTAGAATTCTACACCTGAAACCTATGTAATTTTTACTAACCAATGTCACTCCAATAAATTTCACAATAAAAAGAAAAAATAAAATATTTGTAACATTAAAGAGAATTTGGCATATTAGAATATCTAAAAAAAATAGATCTGTGAATTAATAGAAAACATCTCAGAGACTCAAACTAAAAAAAATATGAGTATAGTTTTAATAAAGAGACTACTAAAAAAGGGTAAATAGTACCCTGAAGCTAATGTTAGTGGCAATTACCTCTCTTGGCCAGAGAAACATGAAGATTTTAGCCCTTTCTAAGATTTTTAAAGCACCTCATTTCCTGTGTTATATCTCTTTCTGCTTGAAATAACCACCTTGGTTACTCTTTCCTATGCCATACCTGGACTGGCATAGATTCTCAAAGCAGTTGCAGAGAATAAATGGTAAGGACAAAAGTGGACTATTGATTATCTGATTTGGTTGGATTAAAGACAAGGATTACCTGGATACTATGAAAAATGAGACATTTGTAGTTCATACATTAGCAAAATGATTGCTTAAATTATCACCTGTGGTTTCTTAGAATGAAATACCTACTGCAAGGCTGGCTTTATCAGACTACCTGGCAGTTAAAGTGGGAGTGAGTAATATGACTGTCTTGAAGAGCTTAGAAAGAGATTTTTAATTTTCATTGTAAAACAGCCAGAAAAATCAGCAATCTCTTTTGACTGGTCTGAACAAATCACTTGTATTTTTAAAAATGTAGGGCTCATGTACCTGAAAATCCATCAGGATATGATCTTGAAAAGTACAGAATTTTAATTTAATTCAGAGGCTTATCAGGTTCTTTATGTGAAATGTTGGATATTAACTGAGGCTTAAGAACTGGAGTAAGAGCACTGGGTGGTTTTACATGACTTTGAGCTCCCCAAACTTGTTAAATCTTCTTTAGCAGTTGCATTAGTTATCAGTTGCTGCATAACAAATTACCCCAAAACTTAGTACCTTAAAATAACAAGTATTATTATCTTATGGCTTCTGAAGTTCCAGACTTCGGCCTCAGAATAGCTGTGAGTCTCTGACTCAGCATCTCTCACAGGCTGCAATCCACTTGTAACTGGGACTGTAGTCCCCTCATGACTTGCCTGGAGAAGGATTCACCTCCAAGCTCACTCATATGGTGAGTGGAAAGCTTCTGACTCTCACTGGCTATCAGCCATGGACACTGACTTCCTGCCACATGGGCCTCTCCAAAAGGCAGCTCACAACGTGGCAGCTGGCTTCCCTCAGAGTAGCAGGGAGCAATAATGGGAAAGGATACCTAAGATAGAAACCATGATCTCTTCTTATCTTAATCTCAGAAGTGACATTCCATCACTTTTTCCATACTTTATGACACATGGGTCACTACATGTAGCCCACACACAAGCAGAGAGGATCACACAGGGTATGAATAACAAGAGGTGGGGAACTTTGGGGCCACCTTCAAGGCTTCCTACTGTAGCAAGAGAAGTCTTTCTTCTCTTGGCTGCAGTTACTCCTGGCTGACTTAGGGACTCTGTGAGGACCTCATGTGACATAGTAGCAAGCTAATTTTCCAGACAGTGACTTCTTGTGTCCCTCTCCTTTTGCCCTCTTATTTTCCCAGTCAATGGTGTGCTAGAGCTCCTGAGAGATGACGCTTCCCAATTCCAGGTACAGAGACTTCAGATGAGTAGTTTGAAAACAACCATGGTGAGTGTTTGCACAATGGAACTGGCAAATGGTACAGATTGGGTTTTTCAGAGAGCTGATTTACTAGCACACTAGTGCCCCCAGACCTACAAATAAAGTCAGATTTCAGCATGCCTTAAAAGGAGAAGCACAGAGTCTGATGCTGAAAGATAAGGCCAAACTAATTGTGATATCATGTAGAAACCACAACATTATATGTGTGAATGAATTCTAGGGCAGCTGAAGGCCTTTAGATCAAGCCAAATGTTCCTGTGATTACACTGACTGGGATTCTGTGCTGGATGCACCTGGTTGAACAGTTAGGACTGGTTAGAAGAGACTGTGTAGTTGGTTCATTGAGAACTGCACTCAATGGAACCCTAAAGCAATGTGGAAACTCTATTAGTAAAATAGCCCAAGTTCTTAGAGGAATAAGGCTAAGAAAAACTAAGGAATGGAAGGTAAATATGAGTTTAGAAGAAAGTTAAAAGACAAACCAAAAACACTGGCGAGACTAAGCTGAAATGTCTAAGGATGCAAACTTGGGTGCTAGAACTCTAAAGAAACACGAGGAAGTAATTACTATAAACATCTGGATCGTTGTTGCTTTCATGGGGAGGCAGGAGGTTGTGAGGGGAGGACTTTCTGAGTAGCATTCAAGCAAAACCTGCATGTAGAAAGAGCAGGGCTTTTGGAGACGAGGGAGACTATCCCAGATGGGAACAGCAAGGCCTTGCCTGGGGGTGTGACAACAGTGCTCAAGGAGCAGCAGGGACAATGAAGCAGTTAGAGAAGAGTAGGGGGAAAGGACAGGAGATGAGGCCCAGAGATGCCCTGAGGCAGATCTTGTGTGGGTTTAAGGCCTACTTGTGAGTGCTGGATGCAGGTTTCAAAGTAGTACATATCCCTTTTTTTCCACCTCTTTGAGCTATGGTACAAATACATTTTAAACTGTATACTTCTTTACAGTATGTGAAACAAAATTTAAAAAGATAACATCATCTCAACTTCTTTACTACCTATTCCCCTTCTAGTAAATTGACAGAACAGTGGTGCTAACACAGCACAAGCTTCTTGTGCACAAAAATGATTACTACATTTTAGGCTGTCAATAGTGTCTAATAAAATATCCAAAAAACCTCCAAGCTATCTTTAAGCATGCAGAAAACCATACTACCTTCTATCTGCTCCCTAAATCAAGTGTCTTTGACCACAGATTTTTTTTTTAAGCTATAGTAACTCCAAAATTCATGAGTTGGGGGCTAGTGCATTTCTCTTATCTATACATTCAGAGGAACTGAAATGGAAAATTACTGACAAAGTTGTTTAATGGAGATTCTGTGAACTCCCACTTCTGCATTCCTTCCCCCAGGTGCCTAATGTATGTGTTTAGCTTCTGTAACCTGCTTGCTTATCGCATCTGGCAGTGCCCCACCCCCAACCCTATAAGAGTCAGAAAAGCCTGTGAGTGAGGGCTCAGACTTTAGAGACTCTAACTCCTCTGAGCCCGCTGGCATAATAAAACTGGTTCTCCAACTCTCCGAGTGCCATTTGACTTCCTCGGTTACCTGTCTTACTGCAACATTTTGGTTCCCTGACCAGGAAGCCAACTGTGCTGGCCTGTTGTGCCACTGGCTCGGCGATGGAAGCCAATGGGCGGTGGAAGGGCTTCTCAGTCAAACGAGGCAGCACCACCCAGGACCTTTAGGAGGCCTCCTTTCCCAGGGGTGACCGCGCCTGGAGGCAACCTGACCCAGCTGGACTCTATGGAGAGGTGGACTAATCCCTTCCGGAATTAGGACTCTGGATAAAGTAAAGTCTTGGGACCAAAGCCGCAGTCAGGCCTGTCTTCAGACAGAAGGGGAGCTTGGTCATCTCTTAAAGTCTTTACTGCAAGACATCAAGTAGGGAAAACCCAGGAGCTGGGAGGGATATGTGATGACCTCTGTGCAATTGGATGTGTGACTACGTGACTGTGTGACTGTATCTACGGCTCCATGGCAATAGCTACAGAGTCTGAGTGGGCCCCAACCTGTGGTTCCCACTCAGATGTGGCAACATCATAAGGCAAAATTGTGACTTGTCCTCTCAGGGACAACCAGGTCTGGAGATTATATGGGTGTACCTTAGCCAAGATGCACCTTAAAGTCCCACAAGGGATGTGGACAGGCAGGCATCTGAAAGGCCTCTTCAAGGGGCTCCCCTCCTTTGTTCATTTTGTGACACCAGACATGGGACGGCACCTGGGAGGACCACATCAGGTACATAAAGAAATTGGGTCCAGACAGTCCAAGCCAACTATATTAGATTGTACGCTCAAGAACTTCAAGGAAGTTTATTCTGGTCACTATGGTGTCAAATTAAAGTGAGGAAAACTTCCAACTTTCTGTGAAATTGACTGGCCCAATTTCCAGGTCAGCTGGCCACCAGAAGGGACCTTGGACCTACCCAGGGTCTTCAAAGTTTATAAATTGATCACTGGGAGTCCTGGCCACCCTGACTAGTTTCCCTACATAGACTCATGACTGCAGATAGCACAGACTCTCCCTCCTTGGGTTCAGTTCTGCGCAAACAGTAAGGGACAGTGCAGGGTCTTAGTAGTTCAACCCCAAAAGTGGGGAAGACCACCAAAGCCAATTCATCAGGGGGACCCAGAGGAGGACCAGCCCCTCTGCTATACACTCTGCCAGCCTCCCCAGCACTGACTGCTCTCCTGGCAACAGTTGACCCGCCTGAGAGCCCATCCCCACCCCCACCATTGGTCTCCCCTCCTCATGAGCCAGAACCTGCCCAGCCAGACCCAGAACCCAATGGAAGGAGGTTATGCTGGGCCCAATATGCAGCCACATAGCAGATGCCCTTGTGGGAGGCCTGGGCCCCCCAACAACTGAATGCAGATGGCATCATTCAGCCAGGCCAACCTCTGTTATATTACCAGCCATTCGGCACCACGGATCTTCCGAACTGGAAACACCACACACCATCGTATTGTGAAAAGCCACGGGCCCTTGTCCACCTTCTGGAATCGATCTGCCGAATGCACCAGCCAACCTGGGATGACTGTTGCCAGTTACTCCTCAGTCTCTTCAACACCGAAAAGTGGAGGTAGATTGCGGCTGAGGCACAAAAATGGCTGCAGGATCAGGCCCCAGCCGACACCCTTGATGCCGAAGCGTGGGCCCAAAATGCAGCACCGGTGCTGGGACTCCTGGACATGAACCAGGAATTCAACCTCTTCGTCTGCAAATAGGGACACATGGCACTGGGGGTCCTCACCCAAACTGT
>PVJL010006940.1:0-84604 GCA_004026885.1 Lyroderma lyra
GGCCAGTCATTCAATAAACAGGCACCCATTTCTTCACTGTGAGAGTTTTCATGGGACTCTACCACAATCCATTAATTAGGGAACCAATTTGTATTCCACGGACCCCCAACAAGATGGTGGCTGGAACCCAGCCCTCGGTGACAGGGAGAAAAGCTGTTGCGGGCACAGCGTGGTCACCTTCAGTCTCTTTGTAGGGGGAGCTGGCCGTAGGTGGCACCCTGTGCTTTTGTCTGCCAGGGCTTTGCAGGCCCCGGAAGGGTGGGTGAAAAGCCATGGGCAGGAAATACGCAGAAGTGGCTCGGCCTGAGAACAAGAGCGCTGGCTATTTTGTTTCCTTGTTCCAGAGGGCCTGGGGCAGTGGCCGGCATGTGGAAGGCAGTTTACATGCTTACAGGATCGATACATAGATGCTTTTGTCATCCCCATGTTACAGAGGAGGGGACAGAGGCTTGGAGAGTCATGGAGCTAAGAGTGTTAGGTCTGGGTGTGAATGCAGGACTGCCTAAGCCAAGAGCTTGAACTCTTAGCCTCCATGGGGTCCCCCTGCCCCAGCGCCCACCCTCAACCCACACCACTTTTTCATGAGCCTCTTCTAGAAGCAGGACCAGCCACAGAGTTCAATGACTTGGAGACGGTCCATCCACCCCTTTGGAAGAATCTTAGGTAAGTTCTCCCCCACCCAAAGATAAGGGAGAGAGCCTGGACTGGGGGATGCAATTTTCTGAGGACAAAGCTAACCTCCCAGGGGCTCCAGTCACAGCCTTGGTAGCACTGTTCTCCCCTCCCCCACTAGCTGCACCCACCTGGGAGCCCACGGCCTGGTCATCCCCAGTGACTCTGGAGGCCCCTGAAAAGGATCCAGCCGAGCTGAGAACAAACCCTGGGAGCCTCATGGAGTGTTCATAAAACCCACTGACCTCTATTTCTCATCTGCCTTTCAGATGTCCTGCATGCTATTCAATGCTCACAGAATTGGCCGGAGGGCCGGGAAGTGGCTCACGTGCACAAACGGTGTCCCAGAAACACGTTCCCAGGACTGTTCACTTCCGCCTGCGCACTTAGTCCTGTCCTTGCATGTCCTTGCTCCTACGTGAAGTTTAATTCGAGTCCTAGCACTTGAGGTTTGTTCCCGCCAGTTCTTGAGGAACCAAGGCTCTCAGGCCCTGGGCCTCTCTTGCCTAGAGATGGGGAGGCTGGAGGGTGGGTGGTGCGGTGACCTGCAGTGTCCTAGCCCTGTGACCCCCTGGTATCTGGGTTCTTCCTTTTTCACAGGGAAGGACACATGCTGAGCCCCGAGGGAGACAGTGTTGCTAGCGTTCCAGAAGAACCTTCCTCCCCTTGTTCTTTGTCCACCCCCTGCTCCCAGAGCCCCCAGGGAAGAGGAAAGAGGGGAAGAGGCAAGGGGAAAGGCCATGGCTTCAGAAGCTGGGAGGCGCCGTGAGACAGGAGAGGACCTGAAAACCCTCCCTAAAAACCAAGAGTGGGAGTGCAGTCCTGTTTTGCTCACTCTCCCCAGCTGCTCCGATGCTGAAGAGCATCCAACCCTCACCCTGTGGGGTGCACAGCAGCAATTGGGGTCTTGGCCGTGGTGTGTCTTCAACCATAGGTACGTGGGGTCGTGAGGGGAGAGAGGGCCAGGGCCCCGTGGTTCTTGGAGACCTGCTGGCTAAATCCTTTTATGGCCTTCTGCCTGGGACTCCAGCATCACCTCTCCTCCAAGGAAAATGAAGATAAACTTATGGGTCCATTCAGTGCCTGGATTATTTTTCCTGGGGGCTCAGTCTTAAGTTCTCAGAGGTTCATCCTTCCCGGGGTTTCAAGTATGTGATAATAACAATAGCTGTCATCCGTCAAGTACAAACCACTCCCGAGGCCTGAGATGTGCCAGTTAGTGTCAGAGCTGCCATTTACATCCTCAGCTCTCCCGTCCATGGTTCTCGCCCTGACCAAAGCTCTGGGAGGCCCATGTGACAGATGAGAAATAGAGGTCCAGAGATGTTAGGTGGCCCTACCCACACAGGGGTCAGTGGAATGGCACTCAGTCTGTGAGACTCCAAAGCTCTTTGCAGGACAAGACAATGCTTCCTCCCATTGGGGGGAACCAACCCTACTTACTTGGCAATGGGGTGAACTCCACGGCCGACATGCTGGTGACTTTGCTGGGGTCCAGCTCTACACGGTGGTATTCAAAGATGGCCCTTCGCCGAGATTCTGAAACAAAGGCCGAGCCCGGCATTAGGAGCATCCCGCGGGCAGAGGGCTTCGAGGCCTGTACCTAGAAGCCTGACAGGTGGGCAAGAGATTGTAGCAAGCAGAATTGAGGGCAAAAATAAGCCCATCGCCTAGGATAATGATGTTGGTGCTGCAGGGAGACAAGAGGAGAGGAGTTGACCTTGAGAGGAGAGCTGTGTGGTCAGGACATTGGCGATCCCACGCTCCTGTGTGCCTCTGTGCCTTCACAGCTGTGGCTCCCTTGACCCATGATGCATTTCCACTCCTTTGTTTCCTGTCAAGCTTATCCTTCTAGATCCAATTCAAGGGCCACTTCCCCTGAGCTGCCCCTGCCGCCTCTTCCCCACTCCGGCCAGGTGCCCTCCTCCCACTTCGCTCACCACCTCATTGCTCAGTAGGTTTTATTCGGGGGGGGGGGGGGCGTTAGACTGTGAACATCTGGTCTTGAGCCTGACCCACAGTACACTCTGCACATGTCTGCGGATGCACAGGCTGACCTTGAAAAACCTCTCCCCTTCTGAACGGAGGCCAGAGCAAGGTTCGTGGCCTGGATCGACACTTACGTCCTCCCTCGGTCCCTGCAGAAACTTCTTACAGCTTCTCAGAGTCAGGAGACCCGAGTTCTGATTTGAGTTCTGCTTCCAACTCGCTGGATAACCTTAGGGCCTCAGTTTCTTGTCTGAGGTGGAAGCACACAAACACCTGCCAGAACAGCCTTGGGGGAGAAACCTGGAACTGTAGATGAAAAGACTTTTCCTAAGAGGGCAGTCTGAGATGTCTGACAACTCATGCCGCATCCCCACTCCCCCCAAGAACCATGACTTGGGGCGGGTTTCCTCTGGCTCTGAAAGGCAGCCTGCCAGCCGCTGAGCTCCGCGGATGAGTTCCCCACAAGGGGAAAGGCCCACCTTTTCTTCTTTTTGGACTGCTTCCTCAATGCCCTTTGGGGGAACTTCCCCCAACCCCTTCCTACATGTGATCTGCAGGAACTGCCATCTGCCTCCCTGACCACACAGTGATCGGTCCAGGGCTGGGCATCTGATGGAAGCCGGAGCAATTAGGGACCTTCCCTGGGACTTTTCAACTGTGACCAAGAGACCTTTTGACCTCTGGTAATGAAGCTGAGAAGATGCGAGCTCAGAGCCTATGAACGGCCACAGCCGGCGCCAGTCTCATGGGGAAGGCCAGAGAGGGAAGCCACCTCGTGGAGAGCAGCAGGAGGTACTGGTGGCCTTCCAGGCTCTGGAGTCCCTCCGCCTGCCCTGGTCCCTGTCTTACTAGCTGTCAGCTCTTCCTTTGGCTCTGTGGGCTACTGCAGTGTCCCCAGTGGATCCCCCTTTGCCACTTAAGCTAGTTTGAGTTGGGTTTTTGTCACTAGAAGCCCAGAGCAGGTGAGGGTATAATTTTCTCACTCAGCTGCAGGTGGTTTGGAGGAAAGTTTCCCAACGTGGTAGCAGAACTCAGCAGGGGCATCCGTAAAAGCGAGGGCATCTGCACAACTGCTGGGTGTCCCAGCGCCCTGCCCCCCCTCCTATAGGAAGAATGGGGGGGGAGTGTCTGCTGCTCAAAAGACTATTTCATCTACTTGTACATTTCTTTCATTTATTTATTCCCCAATCTGAAATTGCTTCCTCCTACTTAACCTGACCCCCAGTTGGTCTGGTGCCAAAGGGTGCTGTCTTCCCACCACACCTCAGGGCCCCACTGCGGAGGAACAGTGGGTGCCCCAGGCCCTGAACCCCTCGAAACCACAGAGAGTCCTTCAAACACATTCACACAGTGGAAAGGCAACTGCTCTGGCATTGATGCCAGCAAAGCTCTCCTGGAACTAAAGGGAACCTGCAGCCCCGTCTCAGAGGCTTGTGCCTGAAATGATGGTACTACCCACTCACAGGTCACCAGGAGGGCCTGTCTGTCACCCAGGGCTCAGGGTCTGCTCTGGGTGGGCTGGGAAGGGGAAAGAAGGTGGGGAGACTGATGAGCACACGGAGGGAGCGAAGCCCTGCAGAGCGACCAGACGGTGGGGTGCGGGGAGGTTCAGGCTCTGTCCCTACCGCCTGAGTGACCGTGGACAAGGGATTTAGCTCACTGGGACTCTCTAAAAATGGAACTAGCGATACTATACTTTATGGGCTTGCCTGAGACTTTAAATAGGTACGTTATGTACAGAAACTACCTGGTCCACAGGAGTCCCTTAAAGTACACGAGTTCGTCTTTCTTGTCACCATCCACTCCATTTGGGTGTTGGTTTTCCCGTGGCTGAGGGCACTTGCAGCCTCTCCCAACCCCCCAAACTCTACCCTGGCCAAAGAGGATAGGGGAGAAGGATGAGAGTTTCTTTCCCTCTCGCCCTCCCGCCGCCCTCCGTAGCACATTTCTTGTCAGTGATTCTCAGCGGGTCCCTCGGCTCCCCAGCAACTCCTGAGGGCGCTATGCATGGAGATGCCCCGAGAGGCAGCCTGACCACAGGCCTGCACCAGCCATCAGGACGTGCCGGTCCCCCTGCCGCCACCTTCACACTCCCAGCCTCAGTGCCATCCCCCCCTGCCCACTGCGGGCTTCTCCCTTTCCCCCCGTTGGCTCCCCGGGTCCAGGCTGCTTGCACCTCTCCTGTGAGTGCTGCCCCCCGCCCCTGGCCTTCCTGGTCCAGGTCCGATACCGCCTCTTGCTGTTGCACCCCAGGAAAACGAGGTAACAGAAACGGGGAAAGGTCACTGCTCCAGAGGTGGATGGGCCTGCAGGAATGTCCCACACCACTTCTGAGGGCTCCTCGGGGACACTTATGTCCGAGTCCCTCCCCTCCCCCAACCTACCGGCTCCCATGGAGGGGGGCAGTGGGAGGGAAGATTCTGGACTGGGCATTCTTTTCCTGCCAGGCAGGATGACCACGCCGGCCCCAGGCGCCCTCCCACCAGCCCCGAATTGGAGCTGGACAGTTTGTAATGAGATCCGGGCCTCCTGCTTTTCTGTCTCTTCCCTCCCTCTCAGGCAGATCAGGGGGCTTTCTGCTAGTGTGGGTGGGATGAGGGGTCCAGGCAGCCCTGAAGGGTGCCCAGCGGGGGAGCGCTGCCCACTGTGTGGGCTTTATCAGTGACACGATGGGCCACGGGCCTCCGGGACTCAGACATACCAGGTTGAGAGGTGTAATAACTTGTCTTGTCATTCATTTCACAAGTGGGAAACTGAGGCCAAGACAACGTAACCCACGGATTGACAGAACTTGGTGGAACGCTTTACAATTTACCAAGCCTGTCCACAGCCTTCCGTGGACTGACAGGGTGCCTCGGTTCTCGTCGTTAATTGGTTCCAGGAGGCGCGACAAGTACCAAAAACTATGAGTCCAAAGACACTTTCCCATAAGGAATAATGTAGATAAGTGTAAGGCAGTCCCAAGCCAAAAATACCCAAAACGCCCAGGGAAGCTAAGACCACGGGGATGTGCACAGGGCAAGCGCTCCCGCGTGACTAACGGGTGGCCCCGTTTCGGCTGGAAAAGGTGGCGAGTCACGAGGCGATCGACACAGACAAGTTCCAGCTTGCATGTCGAGTACCAAACAGACGATGAGACCCGGGACAAAATTTTCGCGCCAAAATACATGGAGACCAAATCCGACGCGTTTCAGAGCAGCCGAGTACCACGTGACCGTCTTTAAACCAGGACGCCCATGCGAACGCACAGCCCCACCATGCAGGGACGCGTCCCCGCGGTCCCCGCAGCTGCCACGCGGGCTCTGCCTCGGGGCTGTGCTCAGGCCCAGCACTCCCAGACCCGGCCCTGCCCCCTCGGGGCTCACGTCAGCGGAGGGGACCTGGCTCTGCCTCCTGTCACAACTTTCTGAGGTTTACAGAAGACACGCTGCTCTCCCCTTCACACAGAGGGGGAAAGGGAGATCAAACAGGGGACTGCTTCGCCCAAAGCCACACAGATGTTTTCTTTGCCACATTTACAGCTCAAGCTTCGGTGCCAGTACAGCTCCAGCAAGTCACCAGGGTGTGTGCGTAGGAAATGCTTCACAACTGCCTCCTGGAGGGGTCCTCACTTAGAGCATTTGCTGATTTTCATGGTGACATGGTTGATGACCAGCTACCAATCTGGAGTCACTGGGCACAGAACTGGGAAGACACGTGGCCAGTTTTCTCTGGTGGATCGGCACACGCATCTTCAGCACACCACTGCTTAAGTTTTTTGTTTTTTGTTTTTTTCAGTTGTGTTTGAAAAAGACTCTAAAGGAAACATTTACAATTCAAAAAAAAAAAATCATTAAGCCAATGTTCCAAAGATCTAGTAATTTTGTGTTTATTTTTCTCCTAAACAACTCTTAAGTCAGAGAGAGAAGAGGTCCAGGAGGCAAGCCTCCTACGCATCAGGGATACCAGGGTCCTAGGTAGGAGACAACCCTCCATCAAAAGCGGAGCAAGAGGTGCGGAGCCCCATGTAGCCACATGCACACACGTGCACCTCCCTCCGGTTGTTCGTGGTTTTTCTACAACAAATTTGTTTGGTACAAGAAAGCAGCAGTAGGGTCTGAGATTGGGGTGAGGAAGGGCACCTTTCTGTAATTCATCTGCCCAGAGGAGGCACCAATTTCCAATTCAGACCAAGGCCCAGGCTGGTTGGTGCTACAGGGCCCTCCCTGTGTGACACCAACTGCTCTGCGAGGTGGCCTGGGCTTTGAGTGAGACTGGGGGATGCAGGACATGAAGGTGGAGGTTTTAGTCAGCCTTTCATAGCTCCATCCCACCCACTACCCCCAGGGGCTATCGCTCCTTCTGAAAAATCGTCCCTTTTAGCACTGATGGGTGTCATAGGATAGAAAATGCATGTGAAACTCCAAGTCTTCCAAGGTGCACGAGGCCATGGGGTCTAGAATCGATGTAAGCCTTTCTTCTTTTATCTGCCCCATCTTTTGGGGTGCAGCTCAAAGGCCATGCATTCCTTGAAGACTTCCCCAACCGTCAGGCACAGTTAGTGTTCCCACCTTGGAGCTAAGCTGCCCCACGTGCAGTGTCTGTGTCACCTGTCACACTGCCCCATCAGTATTTACTTTGCTAATCACCTGCTCCACCAGACTGCAAGCTCCCCAATGGCAGAGCCTACAAGTTAATCATCTCTGTCCCTCAACCTCTAGCTTCAGGTCCTGCATGTAAGAGGGCCTCAATAAATGACTGTGAATGAATAAATGGGTTACAAATAGCCACAAAAACCTCAGTACTATTATAACTTCAGGGCACAGCCCAAAGGAAGAACGCCTTTCCTCCCTAGCCCACCACAGATTATGGCCTTTCTAGAAAGGGCCACCCCTAGTGGGCCAGAGAAAGCCAGACATGCCCCTTCCTAAGTTAGAGCTCAAAGCCAGAGGGTTGGCTGGCAGGGCTTCTCCACCTGCAAGAATGCAGGGGACAGCAGCCCTGGGTCAGAAGGGACAAAGGGAGTCAGCATTGGGGCACAAATGGAGACATGAACTTGTCAAGAAAGCCAATTTCTGGGACAGAGACATGCAAGAGCAGCCAGGGAAAATGGGGCTCTCACACCAGGATCTAGTGGACAGGTCTCCCCACTGGCCAGGCCCAGAGCGGAGTTGGAGGTGTGCCTCAAGTGAGGGTGCCACTGGAAGGGGTCAGATGTCCCCCAAAACCTACCCCAGCCCCACCAGTAGGGCAGGGCGATGAGGACGGGCTGCAAAAACATCTGATTAAAAATATTTGCTCGCCTCAACAGCCAACTTGTGCTTGTTGGAGCGTATGGCTTTGGTAACACTTTTTATTTCTCTATAAACAGAACCCTTAATCTCCCTGCCTGAGCTATTTGCTTTGGGATTATCTCACCAACATCTGGGGCTAGCCCAGGGACGATGACGTCTGTCTGCATGACCAGCGAATCTCTTCCGGAACCGAGACAGAGGTCGCCCCCCCAAAGCCACATTTCTGGCAATTTGAGACGTTCTGTTTTATCTCTGCTTCCGCTCACCAAAGATTCAGAAATACTAAGGTCCAGACAGAAAGCCCTGCTACGTTACTGGCTCAAAAGAGGTTTCCGTGCCCCATTTTGTTTCAATGCAGACACCAGTGGGGGAGAGCCGGACCAGTCAGAAGAAATCAGGCTGACAGGTCTGTCACAAACTATCCTCCAAAATGGGTCATTGTGATATAAAAAATATAAAACGGCGGCTCAGGAAAAAGCGTTGGGTCACTCATTCATCTCCTCCTTTGATCACGTGGTTATTCATCCAATCATTATGTATCAAGGCCCAGCAGGGGACCCCAGAGGTAAACACGGGGAGGGTCCTGCACCCCAGGAAGATTCTTCCTCAGCACTAAAGCCAAGTAGGATAGAAAAGGGGCAGAGAGAGGACAGGAAGCAAGACATGGTCCTACAGAATGGGTGGCATCACTGTCCTTGTGCCCAGGCTTGGCTCCTTCCTGCTTGGGGCACGTCGAGGTGGAGTTTTATTCCCCCCAACCCCGGGGGAAACTGCACAGCCCCCCTCCTGGAGATGAGGGGAGCCGAGGCTCCCTCACCATTACTTCCTCATGTAAACTGCTGCACAGGCTTTGGAGCCCAGTCTGCAGAGCGTGCTCTGATGTGGAGAAAAGATTCATGCGCCTTGGGCAGTGTCCTGCAGAGGCGCATGCACGCGCAGGGGGGCCTGCACACTTGTTATGTGGCTGAGGGGGCCCCCAGAAGTCAATGTAATTAGACTTCCAGGGAGGAGAGGAGAGAGAAAAACAGAAGAGAAAGGAGGGGAGGAAGGGCTCCCGGAGGGATGAAAAGCTGGACGGAGAGCACTGCAAAGGATCCTTTATCCAGAGAGGCCAGAGGGCAAAGGGGCCATCTGGTGATGGCAGGTCCCCACCCACCACGCCCTCCCTTGGCTACTCCTTCTCACTGTTCTGTAGCCAGTTCCGGGGCCTTCCCACCCCCCAGCAGCCCCGCACAAAGGTACAGCACAGGCCTCTGATGCATTTCTGGACTCACATCTGCCTTTGAAAGGGAAGGAAAGTTCTGTTAAAGGAGAAGGCCCAAGTTTAGGGCCATCCGAGGCCACTCTGAGGCCAGCCAAAGAGCCGTCTTTAATAATGAAGGCTCGTTCCATTGATTCCTCAAATTCAGACTCCGTCCGTTTTGATGTTGGCCACACTCAAGTTGCTTTCCTAGTGCCCGTGACAGAAGAGGTTTCTTAAACAAACGATTAGGAAAAAATTACATTGAGTTCTGGGGGCCCCCTTCAGCCCAGACCCTGCAGACTGGGCTCCAAAGCCTGTGCAGCAGTTCACATGAGGAAGTAATGGTGAGGGAGCCTCGGCTCCCCTCATCTCCAGGAGGGGGGTTGTGCAGTTTCCCCCGGGGTTGGGGGGAACAGGACTCCACCACGATGTGCCCCAGGCAGGAAAGAGCCAAGCCTGGGCACAAGGACAGTGATGCCACCCATTCTGAGGGCCAAGTGGGCTTGGAAAATGGGAATAATCATGGTGATAACGGGGTCTGCAGACCAGAGAACTCTTCCTGAACATTTGTGTCATTTCAGCCCTGGTTATTTGGGATTTACTGTTATTTGCAGCTCAACCTAATCCAACTGATTCCCTTCTTCCTGGGCTGAATCTCAGACCTGGAGGAACTGGACCTCTTAGCCCCGTAGAAGCCATCATTCCTCAAAGCAGAGATCGTTTTCAAACCCAATGGGGGTCAGGAGGACTGTCCCAGAAAAATGCACGCATGTGAATACGTCCCAACTAGGGCACCTCAATTTTCTTCCTTAAGTCTATACAGGGACCCCAAGCTAAAAAACCTGACAAAAAGTGGCAGAATCACCAAAGCACTCACCCCCAAACCCAAGTGGGGTCAGCCCTGTTCCAACTTGCGGTCCACAGAGAGGGGAGGGCAGGGAACCTCAGCGCCAAGCGCTCCTGCCCCGCGCTGTTGCTCACGGAGCGCCCGCCACGGGCACTGGGCGCAGAGTGGGGCCCCCAGCGAGCCCCCAGGGAGCTCACAGCGGGCTCGGGAGAAGGCGGAGGAGCCTGGCAGTGTGATGAGTTCAATATTAAAGCCGTCATCAAAGTGCGAGGAGGTGCAGGAGGAAACCATGAATTCCACAGCATGATGGAGGTGACATCTGAGTTTTGCCAATTGGCAAAAGGGTTGTTGGGGCAGAGCATATTTTATACAAGGGACAGTGTCACAGAGATACAGACAGCCCTGGCATGGTTGGGAACACCCAACACGCAGACCAGTGCTTCCTGGACAGAGTGCTGACAGGAGGGTTTGGAGGTGAGCCTATCAAGTCAGGCTGTGTGCAGGGGCCCAGGGCCTTGGGTGCCACTCTGAGGATGCTGCAAGCAACAAGGAGCCAAAGAATGTCATGATCAGATCTGTCTAGCAATGACAAGAAGGAATGGGGTGTCACGTCCCGCACGACACAGGCAGTGGCTGAACGGGAAGGGTGGCACAAGGTGGTGAAACACAGCAGCCAAAAATAGGTTTCAAGCGGGGCCCAGGGGCTCCAGCCTCATGGACTGAAAGAGCCCCGAATCGGGTCACCGCTAGCTTTTACTGGTGAGCACAGAAGGAAGTGAGGCGTGTACGGGGAAGTAAAAGCCTTCCTCTTTTCAACATCTGTGATCATCACACCTTAAGGCTGTTCCTGAAAGTCCCCATTGTCTTCCAGCACGCATTAGGCCTTTACACACATAAGTAACCCAAGGCAAGGTGTCACTGTTATTGTATAAACACCTGAAGGGAGGGAATGGTTGGACTCATCCCAGCAGATCTCAGGCTAAACTGTAGTGGGAAGCCAGTCAGCCAGGGGGCAAGGGATGAACCTCAGAGGGTGAGGGGCTGGGCCTCACCTCTGTAGAGCCCAAGCTCTCTCCTGTTGGCCCCTAGAATGTGGGAAGGCTCCCCAACTATTCATATTGTTTTACAACCCCTCCATAAGATGTTACATCAAACAAAAAGGTTTATTGGCCTCTTAACTGCAGCAACTATGGGAATGATATCAATAGCTACTGTTGCTGCTGTATCTGGAGTAGCCCTGCCTCAGGCTGCACAGACTACTCAGTTTGTACAGGAATGGCATGAAAATGCAAGTAAGGCTTGGAATCAACAAATCAAGATTGACCAAGAAATTAATATTGGATTGGCTGACTTAGAGACAACTGTCATTTTTCTTGGAGATCAATTCAAAAATCTCCGTACCATGATTACTTTAAAATGTGATTGGAATGTTTCCTACTATTGTGTGACTCCTTCCTCTTACAACCAAACCAGGACCCCACGGTCAGAGGTACGAGCTCATCTCCGGGGACACGCTCGCAACCTCCCTGTAGATATTCTACAGCTGCGACAAGAAGTGGATCAGATGACTCGTGCCACACTCTCTCTTCTACCAGGAGAGGAGAGCTTTCCACGGCAGCAGGATTGTCTAATTTAAACCCCTTCACTTGGGTGAGGACCCTAGGTGGAGGATTTGCAGGTGCAATTGCCCTGTTGCTAATCATTGTCCTTTTATTTTGTTTAGTCCTTAGATGCAGACAACAAGCCCTACAACGGGCCATAGATAAGGAAACTGTCCGGCCTGTGTTTCTCCATTTACGAAAACAAGAAGGGGGAGATGTTGCCTTACAACTGCCAAGCCCTCTGTCCCCCCATGCATTCCCCATGACATCCTAAGGCAGGAGCTAAGCGTGGAGGCCACGGGGGCATGGAGTATCTAGGAGACAGAACTGACCCTCTCTCACGGGCCCTGTCCCTCCCTCACTCACACACCTCCCATCACTCTGTGTGACCCCGGAGGATGGCTGGTCAGTCAATGACGGGTAAGAGTCCTCAAGGGAGGAACAACCTAAGACAGGCACAGTCGCACAGGGGCCAACAAGAGAGGGCTTGGGCTCTACAGAGGTGAGGCCCAGCCCCTCACCCTCTGAGGTTCATCCCTTGCCCCCTGGCTGACTGGCTTCCCACTACAGTTTAGCCTGAGATCTGCTGGGATGAGTCCAACCATTCCCTCCCTTCAGGTGTTTATACAATAACAGTGACACCTTGCCTTGGGTTACATTATGTGTGTAAAGGCCTAATGCGTGCTGGAAGACAATGGGGACTTTCAGGAACAGCCTTAAGGTGTGATAATCTCAGACCTTGGAAAGAGGAAGGCTTTTACTCCCCTGTACCTGCCTCACTTCCTTGTGTGCTCACCACTGTAAGTTACGCGGTGACCCGATTCGGGGCTTTTTTCAGTCCAGGAGGCTGGAACCCCTGCACCCCGCTTGAAACTCGTTTTTGGCTGCTGAGTTTCACCACCTTGTGCCACCCTTCCCGTTCACCCACTGCCTGTGTCGTGCTGGACGCGACAATGGGGGACAGAGGGAAGGAAGCTGGGGGTCATCATGGGCAGGGACTGAGGGTCAGGCTCAAGCTTTTACCTGGCTGGTGGACACAATACCTCAGCCAACAGCCCCCAGGGTCCCCGAAGCCAGCAGCTCCCCCAGCAGAGCCTCGGGCCTCCTCTGGGTCTCTCAGGTGCACCGTGCTTCCCCCCCACACCCTTCCCCGCGTCTCCCCACATCTCCCTGGCTTGCTCCAAAGCAGCCTTTCATTCCAGAATCACAGAGGAGCCTTAGATGCAGACGCTCCCAGAGGACCTGACTTCCTTTAATTCACCCACATCCGACCACACGTGTCCTGGGACTCTGCGCGCACAAAGCCCCGTGAGGGAGGCGCCCAGGAAAGAGACCAGATCCTGCCCCAAGGCTTCCGGGACGCAGGCGCGGTGGGAGCACGCGGCTGTCCTCCCTGCAAAACAAGAAGGCTGTGCACGCGGGGGCGCGGGTGTCTGGGAAAAGGGGGGGGAAGGAGCCACCCCTCTGGGTACAACGGAAGTGGGTCAGATTTAGCAAGTCTCAACGGTGGACCCCGGGGGTTTAAAAAACCCAGAAGGTCTGATTTTTAGTTCTCCCTTTCACCGCTGTGTGACCACCAGCAAATCACTCCACCTCTCTGAACTTCGGTCCTCATTTAGAAAGGGACAAACAGAGAGTTTGTCCCTTATCTGGGGGGGACATGTTCCAAGTGGGTGCTGAACCTTATCGATACTGCTTTTTCTTATACCCACAGACCAAGGATGAAGTTTAATTTATAAATTGGGTGCAGTAGGAGATCAACCTCAATAACTAATAATAAAATAGAACAACCGTAATAACACACTGCAGTAGTTACGTGAACGTGGTCTCTCACCCCATTGCGCTGTACCCCCCCTTCCTCCTGGGGTGATGCGAGGCGGTTCAATGCCGCCGTGAGACGAAGAGAGCTGAGTGATGGGACGTAGCATTAGGCTACCGCTGACCTTCCGATGACAGCTGGTACGTGACAGCGGGCGGGGCGCGTAGACAGCGGGACAAAGGGAGGATCCCCATTCCGGGCAGAACGAGGCGGGAGCCCCGATTCCAGCGCGAGCAGCCCGCCTTGTGAAACTTAGGAATTGTTTCTTTCTGGAATTTTCCATTTAATATGTTTGGACCGTGGTTGGCCGTGGGTAACTGAAACCACAGAAAGCGAAACCACGGATAAAGCGGGGGGCTGCCATCCATTCGCTTACAGTGTTGGGGGGCACCCAGGAAGATAACTATAAAGCTCAGTGCCTGCGGATGGGGCTCGAATCAGTGTGGCAAGCGGCCTCTACAATGGCCCCCTCCACATCAGTGGAAACTAATTTAAAAAATAAAATAAAATAAAATAGCCCCCTCTGGGTATGCACACCCTGCGTGACCCCGCCCTGAGTTTGGGCTGGACCTAGGAACTGGCTTCCAGCCAGCAGCATAGGGCGAACGTGACGGGAGTGACCGGACGGCTCTTCCAAGAGGAGGTGAGGAAGCGCTGGCCTTCGTCTTACTCACCCCCCCCGTCCCCCCGGCCGTCCTCCTTGCCGGCTCCCACAGGAGCCAGCCGCCGGGCTGGGGGCTGTGCTGTGCGGACGGCCACGTGGCAGGGACTGCATCCCGCCAACGCTGTCGTGGTGGCTCTCGGAAGTGGGTCTCATCCCGCTATCAATCGATGGGATGACTGACCCTGGCAGACACCTTGAGGGCAGCCTGCGGAAGATCCTGAACCAGAGGACCCAGCTACGTCCTGTGTTTTGCTTCCAGATCCACAGGGGGTTCCCTGGGGGTGTAGCTGGGCTTCGGCACTGTCAACGCCGCAGTCCGGGTTCGATCCCAGCCAGGGAACCACCCCCCAAAACAAACAAACAAAACACCCACAACAGATCCACAGAAACTCTGAGATAATGTGTTTGTTACTCAAGCCGCTAAGTGTCAGGGTAATTTGCTAACACAATCAGGGCGACACTGAGGTTAGCCACCAGCTCAGCATGGGCATTAACCAAGCCATTAGAGCAGGGGGCACAGCAGCCATGGAGCAGGGACTTGGAGGTCGTTGCTGAGGCACCGGGCGTTCGGGGAGGGGGTCCGGGAGGGGCAGTGAAGTGCTGGGAGCTCGTCTTACGGAGATACTCACGCCGGGTATAAAAGTACCTGCTTATGAGAACACTCACTGCAGCTTTATTTGTTATAGCAAAAGACTGGAAACAACTGAGAAGTCCGCGCCCGGGACACTGGTTAAGTTAAGGACATAGGACATCCATCCAATGGGCTGTCACGCAGCCGTTACGCGGAATGAGGAACATGCTGACGTGGAGGGACGAGCAGGACATGCTTTTTTAGGAGCAGAACGCTGGCATCGCACACCATCCTTTGCGCTAAATTCATGTACGTACACTTACCTGAAAGCTTGGAGCTCTAGAAATGACCTGGTATCCCTGGTTCCCTCAGAAAGGGGGACTGGGGGGTGGGGGTGGGAATGGGAGAGATGCCCCTTCTACCACCTGGGGAGGGGGCGTAATTATGGCTGTGTCTGAGGGGATTCACGAACCTCTAATTCAGTGTCTGGAGATTTTCTAAGTGGAGGGGATGCTGAGTGGAGGGGCCCTGGATCCCTTTTCCCTCACCAGCCAGAGCAGTGCCTCCCACTGGAGATTTTATTGGGAAAAAAATTGGTTCCTCTGCTTAAGGCAGAAAGGCCAGAACTCACCACACCCCCTTTCTTCCCTCACTTCCCACTCAGCTCTCCACCATCCATCCCCTCCCCAACACTGCCAGCCCCCGACCAGCCCGGGTCAGTCTGAGCAGAGTCCTCCCCGCTCCAGGTCTCTGCTGGAACCCTGGGCACTCACCTGGTACGTCCGGGGACGGGTTGAGAATCATGAAGGCATCTGACAGGCCAGTTTTGACGGGATGTTGGGAGGAGCTGATTTCCAGGATGGACATAGGGATCTGCAGCAGGGAGAAGAGGTCCATCCAGCCGCCCAAACACTCTGGTGCCAGCCTGGACTTCCCCTCTGAGCTCCAGGCCCATCCGTCTGCTAGAAGTCGCCTCTTGGAGGATGTGAAGACATCTCACAGCCAAGGGCCCCATCTAAATTCCAAGTCTTCCCCACGCTACCTCCAAGCACATTTCCCATTCACCCCACCTTCGTGAGCGGTACCTCCCTGCAGGCCAGCGCCCTGGGAGCCAACCCGGCCCCCCGCTTTTCTTCATTTCCTCCCTCCTCCATCTAATAGATCTCTAAACCCTCTCCATTAGCTGGCTTAACTGGCTCCCAAATCTATCCAGTTCTCTCCATCGCCACACCGCCAGACCCCTAGCTGGTATCACCTCTCTCCTAAATCTTCTTCCAGCATTCCCTCTGAGCCCCCAACAATCTAAAGCTAGAGTGACTCTTGTCAAAGGCAAAGCCAGAGTTTTCCTGTCCTGTCTTGCCCCTCACTCTCCCCTCTCCAGCCATGTTGGCCCCTTTCAGAGCTTGGCACCAGCCATGCTGTCCGGTCACAGGACCTTTGCATATACGTTCCTTTCTTCTTGAACAAACTTCACTCTCTGCTTTGCTTCTTTAACTCCTACGCATCCTGCAGATTTCGACTCTTTTCCTTAAGGAAGCCTCCCCTGACCCCCGCTGAGCTAAAGAGCCCCACGAAAGGCTCTCCTGGCCCCAGGCACCTCACTTTGGGAGCACTTGTCACAGTGGCAATTCTACATTTGTCCCTGCAATTACTGTCTATCTCCTCAACAAGACTTAAGCTCTACAAGGGCAAGCAGTCATCTTATTAATGGCCGTATCCCCAGGACCAAGCCCTATGCCTGACACACTGCAGGTTCTCTACAAATATTTCCTAAATGCAACAAAGATTCCACAGGACGCAGCCAGCTCTGCCGCTGGGCTCACTCACCTCTTTGTAGCCAAATACAATGCGGCCGTCTAGGTGCAGAGCTGCCTGAAAAGTGAAGCTACCCTTATCCTCCCATCCTTGGAGGTAGACGTGGTCCCACTGAACAACAAAGACTGTCCCTGTGGGGAAGAGCAGAGACCTGGCTGGACGGGAGGTAGTTCAGGGAATAGGGTATTGCAGAAACGGTGGCCAAAGTGGAGTGGCCACTGGACGGGTCCCTCAGGGATGATGGAGGCGGTTTGTAGTTTTGGCTGGAGGCAGGAGGTGGGCAACCCACAAACGTCAGCCTGGCTTCCAAGCTGGAGAGGAACCAGAAGACCCTGCTTCGGCCCCCAGATACCGTCCTTGACTGTCTCTTAGGCCCAGCATGCCCCTTCCTTCTTGCCTATCCTGATGCTTGAGATGAAAAGGAGGAGAAAGAGGAGAAATGCTTGTTCTCCTGGGGTGGGAGGGTGATGAGAATAAGATAAAATAAACGTCCCTAGTATTTATTTCACCTCTGCGAAGAGTCAAGCACTTGCATTTCATCATCTCTTCAGATCCTGCTAAGTACTAGGCAGCTCGTCACCATCTCACAGATAAGGAAACAACACAGAAAGGTAGGGTGACTTCGCCCTCTCTGGGCTTTGGGTTCTTCTAAAGGGGAATGGGCCAGGGGAGCCCTGGTGCTGGGTGACTCAAACCCTGCGATCCGGTCTCACCATTGTCAAAGTAAGCGACTGTGGAATTGTCAGAGTAGCCAGGGTTGAAGTTGGCCATCAGAGGGGCCACGTACTGAGTAGCAGTGAGCATCCGATGAATCACGTCACCAGTGAAGATGAAGCCTGGGGTGGGGAGAAGGGCAGAGAAGTCACCGGACAAGACCCAGGGGAGTAGCTTCCTTGGGTTTCTTTCCCAGGGGCATGGGCAGTGCAGACGTAGCTAGCAGCAAGCCTTGGAGCTCAGCCGCCATCCCCAACTTATGGGCTCAGGGTCCGGTATTACATGGAGAAAAAGCGTCCCAGACCAGAGAGTGTCTCCCTGCCTCTCCAGGTGGGCACAAATTCCCACCTCTCCCTCCCTGTGGGAAAGTACCCAGGGATCAAAGAGGCTCCTAACCTCACCAGGGAGCCTGGGCCCAGGAACCGAGCTCTCAGTGCAGTCTTGCTCTCTCTCATTCACAGGCTTACACACAGGGACCACAGGGACTGCCCACACTGGCCTGACCTCCCTCCTGAGAGTAGGCTCCCAAGAGAGCCAAGCGTGGGACCCTCCCCAGCCCGTCCATACAACCCTGTCTCTAGTCCTATCTCCAGTGAACCCCCTCAAGATCTCCAAACCTTTCCCCAACCCCACTGACCCAGCCTTACCTCCGGTTGCTATGGTGATCTGTCTCAGAGGATGCCCATAGAAAGGGAAATCAAAGGACAAGACCACTCTCTGCAGGGGACAGGAGAGAGTCAGCATGGGCCAAGCTGCAGGCCAGGGGCCTGAACACCAACACTGCCCCGTGCTTGTCAGGACAGGGTGGGGGGCAGGCATATCCAAGGCAGGCTGCCGGGACCCCAGGCAGGCACCCCAACTCTGGCCAAGCCACCCACGATCCCATCCCAGATCACAGGTCTTCAGCCGCAGCCACACCCACTGACCGGATGGTGTGGGCTGGCCCCCAGCCTCCCAGCCCAGGGCAGTGCTACCGGGGACCAGGGTGCTCACCGAAGCCTGCCGGTGGGTGTTGGAGAGGATTCTGTGGACCTTCACCTGGCTCTGGTTGGCCTCGGCCACGGCCACCCACAGCTCCCGGCTGCGGGGCTCGCTGGGGCCGTACACACGTGACACGTAGTAGCTGTGGTTGTCCTCCTGCCACCAGCAGAGACAGAGCCCATAGGAGGCATGAAGCGCCCGACGTGCCAGGAACCACCCTCTGCACCTCCCCCACCCAGACTTCTAAGTACAAGAAGTCATGGCCCGGAGCTCCCTGGTGGTGTAGTGGCTTAAGGCTTCAGCAGTGGCGCTGTCAGCGCTGCGGCCTGGGTTCGATTCCCAGCCAGGGAGCTACCTACATACCAAAAAGGAAAAAACAAAAAGTCATGGCCCCCCAGGGAGCGGGACCTGTGGCCCAGAGGGCCAGTTTAGGCCTGCGAGTCCCTGGGCTCCCCTTGGCCCCAGACAGCTCAGTACCTCACCCCTAGCCATGCCCCTACAGCTCTGACCCCAGCCAAATCCGTACGTGCTGTGCCCACACTCGGCCCTGCCATCCCCAGACAGGCCAGGAGGCCTTTCCTGCAGCCCCTGAGCCCCCATGGAGCATGCCCAAGGCAGAACTCAGCCTGGGGCACCACCGGAGAGAAACAGACAGGGAAGCCCCAGACAGAGCCCTTGTCTCCAGGGAGCGCCCAGACTGAGGGGAAGACACAGTCCCTGCTCTGTCTGGGGAGTACCCTGTTGAAGGAAGAGGAAAAAACTGGATCTTAGCAGCTGCCAGTCTAAAGATGGAGGCAGACCCTTGGTCTTGGGGAGTTGCTAGTCTGATGGAGGAGGTGGGACTTAGCAAACAGAACACACAGACACGGACCTTCAAGCACAGAGATGATGCAGGGCCTGTACCACTACAGTCACTGGAGGGCTGAGAAGGGGGAGAGAAGCAGCAGATTCCTTCAAGATATATTTCTAACCTCTACTAGGGGCCCGATGGGGATAAGATAAAGAACAAGACAGAACACAGCAGGCTGGGGCTTAATTCTGTAAAGCCTCTTCTGCGCGGGAGCCTCTGGGGCCAGGAGATGGTTGGCAGAGAGGGTGGAGGAGCCAGGAGCGGAGGCGATGTCATAACACTCCAGCCCACCCAGGGGCGCCAGCTGCAGGAGGAACGGAGGCAAAGCGGGCCACTGTCGCGGAGGGGGTGCTGCTGACCCGGGAGGTGCCCTGGGTGTCGTGGGTCATCCATCAAGCTGTCCAGTGGCAGTGGCTACAGACACAGCAGAGCAGACCATGTGCTCCCTGTCAACCTGCCAGCTGCCCAGCCAGCCCTTGCCCCGGGCCCAGCGTGAGCAGGGACAGGAGGCGTGCTCTCCGCACCTGATCTTCTGACAGGTGACACACTCAGGGAATCTGGGGTGGGGCAGCACTGGGTGAGGATGAGCAGAAGAAACATGACACACGGGAGTAGATTCCACACCGCCACAGCCTCGTTTCACATCCCTCAAACAAAGCTAAATCACATTCGGGGCTACATTGCCTGGCTCACAAACCACTGGGGCCCCCACCGCCCTCATGACAAATCCCAAACCTCAGCCTGGCATGTGAGGTCCCATCATGAGCCAGCTCCACCTTCTCTCCAGCTTCGCTTCCCTCTCCTTCCCCTGTGCATCCTTGTGTCACCGCCCACCAGACCAGACTCCCCTGACAGTCTCAGGCCACCCGTGGTCACCCGTGCCTCTCCACAGGCTGGTCTTCTTGCCTGGAATGACCTTCCTTGACTTCTCTGCCGGCAGATTTCTACTCCTTCAATGTATAGCTTAAACCTCACCTTCTTTTTAATCTTCTCCTACATGCCCAGTGAGGACCTCCACCCCTTGCAATGGTCCCCGTCATCCATGGAAGTCCTCAAGGGGTGTGTGTGCCATTTGTGAGACTTACATGACTCTGTCCTTGCTGGATTTCTGAGGGGAGCTACCCTGATGCCTCTACTCCTGGGGTGAAGGCAAGTGTCCACCCCAAGGATGAGGCCTGCCCCATGGCTGCCACAGTCATCCACCCTGGGGTCCCAGAAGGTCCCCAGAGGAGGAAGCACTGCTCCCCGTTTGCTGTGTTTGTGCCCAGAGTTCCCAGCCTCGCTGAACAAAGCAGCCCCTTCCACTTATGTCTCTCACCAGACTCCCCAGATCAGATGCCATGTCTTTTTTTCCTCCTGGGTCTCCATCTCTCCCATCTTTACCCATCTCTGCTGGGGATCCCCCACCTTGATAAGAAAAAAAAGTCACCTGCCAAGAAACAAAGCTCCGTGCACACCAGCTCACACGCAGAGATGGGCACAAAGGTGTCCAGAAAGTCTGACGGCCCCCAGCCTGCTTCCTGGGATTCCCACGGGGAGCGGTTTTGATTGTACCCCAAAGCAAGCAAACACACAAACAGGGGGGCCCTGAACAACACTGTACATCTGACAGTCTGGAGGACCCCAACTCTGAACCCAGTTTAGCTTTGCCTGCCAGAGCCACTCTACAGCTCACCTCTTCTTCCCCCTGGCTCCGACAAAAACGTGGTTTACCAAGCGCATGGGTTGGCTTAAAACTTTGCCTGAAGACAGGAAACCAATGTAGCTGCTATTCAGCCTGCCATTTAGATGTCCACTGCCCCTCCCCACCACCCTCCCAAACGCTGAGCTCCTGAGAGCAGGGCTGGGTGAGGTCGCCTCTGCACCCTTGGTTTGAGGTCCTTTGCTGAGGGGAGCCGGGTGGAGGCCCAGGCCTTTCCTTTTGCCCCTGTTATAAGAGAAGGAGGGATTGATGCCTAGCGCTGGGTTGGAATTTGGGAAATAGACCTGCCTCCCCAGTTCCTGGGCTGCCTTTGTATGATCTGTGGGTGAAGAGAGAACGAGAGTCCCAACAGCAAAGCAGGATCCAGACGGCACTCTAGTCCTTTGGAGGGCCAGCGGAGGTTGGACCGTGTTCTGCAAAGAGGTACGTTGCAGCCCGAGCCCCCAGTAGCTGTGAATGTGACCTTATCTGGAAACAGTCTTGGTGGGCCCCAACTCCAACGATGGGTGTCCTTATGAAAGAAAGGAGAAGGAGATTTGGGCACAGAGTCACAGAGGGGACACGGGGAAGAAGGCCATGTGACAGCAGAGGCAGTGATTGGAGTGATGCTGCCACAAGTCAGGGAACACCAAGGACTGCCCGCAGCCCCTAGAAGCCAGAGGAGGCACAGAAGGACTCTTCCCCAGCACCCCCAGAGGGGGCGCGCCCTGCTGATGCCTTAATCCAGACTTCTGTCCTCTAAAACTGTGAGAGAACACATTTCTGTTGTTTGGGGCCCCCCAGTTTGTGCTAACTTGTTAGGACAGCCCTAGGAAACAGATACACTTGCCCACAGATGCGTGTTGCTATGGCTCAAATGGGGTAACCCTGAGTTGTCTCCCCCTTTGATGTTACTGCCCTGCTTGGAACATTCTGTGGCTTCCCAGATGCACTCAATGAAGGCCCCCCTCCTTGACTTACAAGGCCCATGGGGGGCAGACTCTGGATATTGCTTATCCAATATCTACTCCCCTCCTCTATGAACAGAGTGATTTTGTAGCAAACAGCCATGTAGTCAGCTAAAAGAACCTCATTCCCCAGATGTCCTAAGGGTTACATGTGACATGTGACTCGGGCTGGCTAATGAGATAAACTACAGGTTCTATTGGCACTTTCTGAAAGAGGTCAGCTTTGACTGCTTGTCCCTCATGCCTTTGTCCTTCTCCTTATTTCTGCCTGGAATGCAGATAGGATGGATGGAGCTACAACAGCCATCTTGTGAGTATAAGGACAAGAGCCACACCCTAAGGATGGTGGAGTAAAGAGGTGAAGGAACTTGGGTCCCTGATGACATGATGGAGGGATGCTCATTAAGCCCTTGGCTCAGCCCTCCGCTACGCACAAACACAAATCCTTTCTGATGCATGGCAGTCTGGCCCCCACCCACCTCCTCTCCCCCTACTCTCTGCGCCCCAGGCCTGCTGAGCTTCTCTGAATTCCTGAAATCACCAAGTGCTTGTCTACCTCAGGCCCCTGGTACTTCCTGTGCCTCAAAACCTCTTTCTTATTCTGCTCAGAAGTGATTCCCCCTGGCCCTTCAGGCCTCAGCTTCAGGGTCATGTGCTCAGGAGCGCCTCCCTGACGCCTTGTTATACTCTCATCACACCTTGGGCTTCTCCCTCTCAACGTGGTGCACACTTGCTAGCATTTATTTGGCTTTCAGATTTGTTATCTCCATACTTGCCTTTCCTGTAAGACCATAATTTTCCCACAGGTAATGTCAGCCTTTATGCTGTTTAAGCTCAGTTGGAGGATTAGCATTTGTTCATGAGTGAATGAATGAATGAATTCAGAGTTTCAGAGCATAGTGTGTGGAAGGCCTGGCCATCCTTTGTCTGATGGCTACCACTGTGCCTCCTGGTGACCAGGGTGGGGATGGCGCTACCAAACAAAGCAGGGCACAGCTAACAGGGAATGGGTGCTGCTGGGGATGGCCGGGGGAATACAGCTCTCCCCTAGGACCCTGAGCAGGCCTGTGCTCCAAATGCTGCTTGCAGGCTGGGAGAAGGGTCAGGTTTCTGTCACCTGCTTCCTGGGACGCCCCTGGTGAGAGCGTTCTCTAAACCCCAACGCACTGGAAATGGGAGCTCTGGACAGAAGCCACGCTCCGCAATCGTGGAACCCAAACATGCTGACATGCCTCTTGCTGGCTCACCACGAGGTAAAGGGGGAGACTGGGGCCACGTCTCACCAGCCTGTTGCTCTGAGTCCTCTGCTTCCCGTAAAGGACATCGGTCCACTGGGCCGGCCAGCGCTGCCCCACTGAGAAGCCAGGCTAGGAGCTACTGGGGGATCCTTGGGCACACTCGTCTCACTCTTGGAGTTCCCCAGAAGTGCTCCAATGGCCTCTCTTCACTGACAAAAAGTCTTCAGGTTTGCTGACTCATGGAGAGTCAGACACTCAAGGAGCTGCTGCTTCCAACTCCTGGGCAGAGATTCCCTCCAGTGAGTCAGCAGGTCCCTGGGCGAGCGAGGGCCGTGGCACCTGGGGAGCCCGGCTCGGACCGGGTGGGCGAGGCCAAGGCTCTGCCTCAGTTCTCACATGTGCCAAGTGCAGCCAGCCAGCCAGGGGAGCTGCAAGTCCCAAACAAGCCCCCAGAGACCACCTCTACTGGTGTGGGGTGACTTTGATTTTCCCCAGGACAGTGAGGCCAGAAGCTGTATCTAGAGGCCTGGTCTGGGAAGGCTCCACAGTGCTAAGTGAGGCCAAACTGCAGCCTGGAGAGGAAGGGACACCTTGGAGCTGGGGTCACTCCTGGGTGGAGCCAAGAATGAAGTCCGTGAGAGGGGAGTGGGGAGGGGCTGGGAAGGATGGGAGAGACAAGGGCAGCCTGCATTGGCAGAGCTGTGGCAGTCACACTGGGCATTCCAGATGCATGACAACCCTGGAAGGTAAGTACCAAAATTAGCTCCATTTGATAAGTCGGGAGACTGAGGCCCACATACCTATCTGAACCAGGTCTGTCTCCTTCAAAGACAGTGACTTTTCCTCTGTCCATTGTTTCTCAGGTCTTTAAGTAAATGCCCCATGGGAAGATGACTGGGACCCCTTATCAGTCATTGCTTAAAATCAGAAGAACCAGCGTGGGTCCTTCATGGAGCACAGAGCTCAGGGCCCGCGGGGTATTCATCTCCTCGCCCCCAGCACCTGCCTAGCACAGGGCTGGCACCTGACAGACGGTGGGTGTTAGGAATCCGCTCACTGAATTAGCTCAGTCACAAGGATGCCGCAGCTGCCGGTGCCGGAGGCCATGCTAAGAATATGCCGTGTGACTCTGAGAAGGACAGTGTCCTCCCCCATCATGGATGGCAGGTGACACAAGAGCCGCTTGTGAAGGACTCAGCTGCCTGCTCTGTGCATCGAGCCCGTGGGAAGCACCCTCATTGCTGGAAGCACCCTCATTGCACGCAGGAAGGCATCTCCTGATCCCTCAAGCGCTTCCCTGAGAAAGGGAAGCTCACAGGAAAGATGCTTTCGGGGCGAGGAAGAGCACCCTGGGTCCGACTACTTAAACACCGAGGGAGGTACCAGAGCAAGTGTGGAATATGGGTGACTCTGAGGTCATCAGGGCATTGTCCTGAGCGACTACTGAGCCACGGGAAGGAGAAGGAAGACCTCACAGGCATCTGGCTTCAATAAATATCGTATTTTTCTGAGGATAAGACGACCCCATGTATAAGGCGACCCCTATTTTCTAACCCAACATTAAGAAACCCTCTCAACTAGTTAGCCCCGTGCATAAGACGACCCCTAATTTTTGGTCTAACAATTTTAGACAAACGTACCATCTCATACACTGAAAAATGTGGTACTCGTACGTGCTGGGTAAGTGACAATGAGACAAGAATTGAGGTGTGCCTCAAGGGACAGGAAGCAGCCCTGGTTCCTGACAGCTTTCCAGGACCCTGAGGTCATGCCGCCCTTCGCTGCCAGCCCTGGGATCCCACCATAGTCCTCTGTGCCCTCACTACAAATCTTTCCCCAGGACAGCTCAAATGGCTCCTTGGAACCAACGGGTCGTAACTAGAACAGTCTTACTCATGAGGAACCCCAGAAGAGAGAAGTGAGAAACTACATTTCTAGAACTTCTCCCTGGAAACACACAGGTTGCCAGGGAAAAGTCATGTGGTTGCACATCTGGGGTCGCTTCCCATCTACCACCGCCGGTCCCTGGTACCAGAGCTTTGATGGTGCAAGTCCACCCATGGCAGAGACTGCTAAATGCCTTCCAATGGCCATTCTCTCCCTCTTCTTTTGGTAGCAGAACCCCCCAGTTTTAGTTGAGCACACTGCCACCCAGCCAGACTACATTTCCCAGCCCTCCTCACAGCTGGGCGTGGCTACCTGACTACGTCCGGCCAATGGAAGATGAGCAGAATGCTTGCCCCCAGTAGGAATGGGGAGCCCTGGTCGTGCTCAGTTTCCATTGGTTGGGCTGCAGATGTGATGGTGGGAGCTGAAACAGACATCTTGGACCACAACACAGAATGTAGATATTGTGGAGGGAACCTGGGTCCCCAGTGCCAACCCCTGCTTAGTTATGCTCATGCTATTACACAGGAGAGAAGAATAAGTGCCTCATCCGTTGGGCATTGGTTACAACAGCTGACCCCGTATCCTAATTAGGTCCTCCACGGCCTCCTCAGGCCAGTCGATTTGAGGGCTTCTTCACTGTAATCCGTATATTAATAGATGCGTCTCTTATAAAGGATTTAGAGGCCATGCTTGGCAATTAACTTGCCTGAGGAATTCACCCAATTCACAGCCTGTCATCGCATTTGATCTGCTGTCTGTGGGACATCCCGTTACCCCAGAAGGCAGCCCTCCAGGCACTGTGGGCTGCAGGCTAGCAGCTATGATGTATCAGGGGGTCAGAGAACATAGCACAAGACAGACCACGTGGCACGTCCACCAAAGGGAACTATGTTTCCTCGAAATGCATGCAAGAAACCCTGGTCAATAAACCCCATTCGTCTGGGGAGGTAGCGTGATGTGGATTTCAAACATTTTGGGCCATGAAATCCTTCCTTCTGATTAATCAGATCTTCCATGGAAGCTCGATCAATAAATTACATCAAAGTAAGTCCCCTCTGGGGGAAGGAAGAAGGGCCTGGCGCCCAGCCGGCCTCCCTGCTTCCTTGTCCACACCCTCCATCCCTCAGCAGCCCAGGAAGCACACGTGGGGACCCTTGGGGTTCTGCGGAGTGCGATCTGAAAACCAGAGCTCTAGGTAGGATCACGTGCAGGGGCTGCAGTGCCGCTGCAAGTTCCAGAACTGGCTCCACTACACAACGGTCGGTGCCAACGTTGCCTTCCTCTCTGAGTGTCCGTGCCATCAGTAACCATTCTCTCGGAGTGTGTGAAAGGATTAGACAAAACATACCAATGGAAAGCTCTTAGCCCAGTGCCTGGTCTGCAGTGTGTGTTTGCTAGGTGGGAGCTGTGATGCTGACTTTGTTGGGCCTTTCCAGGAAAAGGTATTAACTGTGGAGGCTGCCTCCTCGAAGCCATCCCCAGCTCCACCCTAAACGTCTGCCTCTACAATGTCTTTTTTGCCTCCATTATTCATGCCTGGTGCCTGCCAGCACTTCAATTCTGACAGTGGGGCAGCGTTTCCCTTGGCCAAGTGCAAGACGTTTCTGGACAGGAACTCTGGCTAAGCTGTCACCATCAGCCCGTCACCTGCCAGCCAACTGGCAGGTGGAAACGCCAGGGCAGGCAACCAAGGGCACCCTGCAGGCCTGCTGGAGAGGCCTAGCCTGCCAGGCAAGTCAGGATGGCGCTCGGGGCAGCTGGGCCCGACCCAGGAGCTGCTGACAGGATTACGGGGACGGGGGGATCCCATTCCCCGCCTCCACCATTCCATGAGTCCTTACAAGACCACTAAGAATGTCTTCTAGATTCTTGCTATTCAAAGTGTACCCCGGGACCAGCAGCATCTGTAACACCTGGGGGCTCGTTAGAAAGGCAGACTCCTGGGCCTAACCCCAAACTTGCTGGATCAAAATTGCATTTGAACAAGCTCCCCAGGGGATTCTCTTGCACAATGAGGTTTGTAAAGCTCTAGTCTAGAAGCACCCTCTGTCTGGACCAACATGGCACTCATTTGTGTCCACGAGGAGACAGTGGTTAAACGCTCAGACTCCAAAGGCAGAAAGACCTAAGTTCTTGTCCTGGCTCTGCCACTTGCTAGCTATGCAACCTTGGCTAAGCACTTCCCCTCTCTATTCCAGAATAGTATTAGAATTACCTGCCTCCTGGGGTAGTTGGGAGAATTAAATGCAAGGCCACAGAATAAGGCCAACACTCAGAAGGGGCTCCTTTAACGTTACCTGTTGTTGTTATTTTTCCCTTGGCCCACGTATCCACACAATAACCTCCATCTGCTCTCTGGAAGTATTCGAGCCTCAGATTGAAACAGCCCACACTGAACATACGTACAGAAAGCAGGTCTCTCCCAGAAGGGTAGGGACCCACGCTGGACAGAGGGGCACTTGCATTGGCGCTGAGCAACTGTGGTTAAGAGGTGTCAGGGTGAGGCTGACCTCAAAAGGCCCTGGAGCTGGGGGACGGCGCAGGCTTGGACAGAGGGTGTGCACTGGCTTTCTGGACAAAGCATTTCTTCATGCCCCCAACACTTCATGAAAATGGAAGCATCATTTTGTCCTGGCGCTGATTCAACATGTGGGCTTTTGGAAAGACATCAGCCAATCAGCGCTTTTGATGTCATAAATATATGAGGTCGGATAATTCATTTCAACTCATCCTAGAAGAAATGCTACATACCTCATTGCTGAATATCGCTACGGTCACACACCTTGGGAAGCTAGGCACCGACGCCAGCACCCAGTCCGCCCTTCAAAGTGATTTTGGAACTCTTTTTCTGGAATGGCCATCATAATCCTGCCAAGGTTATGACACCTCACTGAGTCATTTGTACAGTGCTGCCAACATAAGCTCATGGTGGCAAGTTCATGAACTTTTTTTTTTTTTTTAGTTTTTTTTTTTTTTCTTGCTTTTTGGTATGTGGGTAGCTCCCTGACTGGGAATCGAACCCAGGCCGCAGTGCTGACAGTGCCAACGCCGAAGCCTTAAGCCACTACACCATCAGGGAACTCCCCGAACTTTTTTTTTAACACTAGAAAACTGGGTTGCAACTGTATGCTAAATCAAGCAATATGAATTTATTTATTATTATTATTTTTTTGTAGTATGTGGGTAGCTTCCTGGCTGGGAATCGAACCCAGGCCGCAGCGCTGACAGCACCAGTGCCGTAGCCTTAAGCCATTACACCACAGGGAACTCCAAGTTCATGAACTTAATGTCAGAGTTTGGATACAATGACAGCCCTGATGGCCATTCCAGAAAAAGAGTTCAAAATTGCTCTGAAGGGTGGACTAGGTGCTGGCATCAGTGCCTGGCTTCCCAAGGGGGGTACTTCGAAGGTGACCACAGTGATACTCAGCAATGAGGTATGCAGCACATTTTCTAGGATGAGTTCGCAAAATTAATTGTCTGACCTCGTATATCATACGACCACAGAGAATGAGGACAACAAAGCAAAACGAGAACAAAAGCAGCCCTCCCCCATCCTTTATCTGGTCGTATTGGGCATGTTTCCTTCCAGTCCTTTTCATACATATGGAATCTCACACCTTACTGATGGCCCAGCTGTGTGGACTGCTTCGGTCACACTTCATGATATCTAAAGCAGGTTTTGACATTGAACATGGTCTTTTAACCATCATTTGTTATGGCTCCATGGCTCTCTACTCAGAAGAAAACCTACAATTTTCTTAACGTAGTTTGCCATGTAAAATGTGCACATTTTTGCCCAAATTTGTGAGGGGAAAATAAGGAATGCGCATTATACACAGGTTGTGCTACTTCCATATCTATATAAATGTTTTTAATGCTTTTATTTATGCTTATGAGTTAAAAGTGTAACTCTAGAAATCAATAACGATATCCGTATGCAAAATAATACCCCAGCATACAATAATTGTTTTTTAATATAAAAATTTCATAATTAAGAAGTTATCACTGTAGAATTGTATGCCTGAAACCTATGTAATCCTTGCTAACAGATGTCACCCCAATAAAAAAAAAAAAAAAGAAAGAAGTTATATGAAATTTCTTGCCCTTTCTTTCTGTTCATGTGTTTTGTAATTATTTGTTACATAAAATTTCTTGTACCATAATATGTTAAAAAATAAGTGTTAAAATTACTTTATCATACAAAAAACAAGTATCTAAATATAAACAAATAAAAATTTAAATTAAAAAATTAAAACGAAAGATTTTTTTTCCATGAAAGTTTGGGCTAAAAACGTGGGAGCACATTATACCTGGCAAAATACAGAATTTCCCTATTCGTGGGCACTTACGTACTTCTGATTTTTATACTCTCACAAATACTGCTGTGAATTTATTGATGCATTCCCACATCCTGGGCTATTTCCCCGGCTTCAAAGCCTTTGGTAGAAGCAGTGCTCCTCACACTTCCACGTGGGTACGAATCACCCAGGAATCAGACCCGGCTCCCGCAGGTCGGAGGGACCTGAGCTCTGCCTTCCACACACGCTCCCGGCTGCTGCCAGTGCTGCTGGTTCCCCACCGACCTCGGAGGAGCGGAGAGGCTGTGAAGAGTCACCTCAAGGCCAGGAAATCCTCTTTTGTTGCTGGGATCCTATTTTTACACTTTCAGGTAAGATCTGGGGGTCCCAGGGAGAGAAGCACTGCCTTTCCTTCTTAGACTTTCTGGTTAACCTTCTCAACCAATTTGCTCCATGGATTTTTATAACAACTCTGTGAGGCATTCTCGGTTCCACCTTACAGATGAGGAAACTGAGGTTTAGAGTGATGAAGTGACAAGGGCATCTAGGGTCTACCATACCTGGGGCCACAGTCCACAGCAGGGTGGCCAGCTGTTCTGGTTTGCTGAACATTTAGTGTTAAAACTAGGACCATCCTGGGAAAACCGAGATGGCTGGTCACCCCAGACCAGATCTAATTCAGAGGCAGCTAATGTTTATCATTCCCTGCCCTGGGCCAGACCCTTTATATAGATTCCTACTGAACACCTTTGCAGTTACAGTAAGACAATATCATCCCAATTTGACAATAAAGAAATGGGCTCAGAGGGATTAAGAAATTTGCCCACGACAAAAAGACAAACAACCCAATTTAAAAATGGGCAAAAGAAAAAGTGGGAAAGGACTTGGACACTTCTCCAAAGAAGATATACAAATGGCCAAGAAGACGTGAAAAGATGCTCAGCATCGCAAGTAATTAGGGAAGCACAAAGCAAAACTACAGTGAGATAGCACTTCACACTCACTAGGATGATTTGATTTAACAGAAAGAAGGAAAATAACCCGCGCTGCAAGGATGTGGAGAAACTGGAACGCTCGTACACTGCTGGTGGGAATGCAAGAATGCAAAACGGTTCAGTCCGATGGGAAGCAGTTTGGCCCTTCCTCAGCAAAGGAAACACTGAACTGACATATGACCCAGCACTTCCACTCCTAGATAAATACCCCAAATAGTTGAAAACAGGTACTCAAACAAATACATGTGCACATGTTCATATCAGTATTATTTGCAATAGCCAAAAGGTGGAAACAGCCCAGATGTCTACCAACAAATGAACGTGTAGACGTGTGCACAACGGAATATGACTCAGCCATAACACGGATGGGCCTCAAAAGCATTATGCTAGGTGAAAGGAACCTGGTACGAAATGTCATATATTGCATGATTTCATTTACAGATGAAACATCCAGAATAGGTCATACAAGAACATAGAAACAGAACACAGACTGGTCATTGCCAGGGGCTGAAGGGAGAGGAAAATGGGGAGCAATTGCTTAAGTATTTCCTTTTGGGGTGATGAGAATATTTTGGAACTAGACAGAAATAAGGCCTGCACAACATTCTGAGTGTGTTCAATACAACTTCACTCTAAAATGGTTGATTATGTTATGTGACCCTCACCTAGGCGACCAGACATACCATTTTAAATGTGACAGAAAACAATAGTACTGTCCTGTTTCAAATGGCACGTTTGGGCAGCCTGGTCTCACTGGGCTAAATTCAAGGTGTCAGTAGCCTGACCCTACGCACCGTTTGAAACGGGACAAGACCGTTGTTTTCTGTCTTGTTTAAATGGTACATCTTGTTGGTCTACTCTCACTTCAACAAGAAAGAAAGAAAGAAGAAAGAGAAAGAGGGAGGGAAGGCGGGAGGGAAAGAGAAAAAAGAAACCAACCAACCCACCCACCTGCCCAAGGGAAAGGGTCAACCAGAGGGACCAACGTGGGAGATGGACCTCCTGGGGCTGAGCACCCAGCAGAGGGGCTGCTGGGGGAGAGGAGACAACAGGAACTGAGAATTCAGCTAGTGCCTCCAATTTTGTTCTGAAATCTCAGCCCTGTGAGATCACGATTCACCCCGCTTGGACACGGGGAGCTAGCCGGGGCTTGCAGAAGCTGGCCACATCAGACGCATTAATGCAGGGGTTAGGTTTCCAGCCCAAGGTCATGCAGCTGGTACATGCCAGGGCCAAGATTGGGGGCTGGAGCCCCCAGACTCTTTCCACAGTGCTGGGGACTGGACATCTGGACTCCACCTCCTACCTCCTTAGACAACCTTTCTTCTCACAAAACCTCTCATCCTCTCTTTCTTCAAAATTCGGCTCACAATTTGCCTCTCCCCCCACCCACCTCGCACTCTGCTCCCAGAAGTCTCCCCGTACGGCTTCCTCGCCTGACCCCTTCCCCGGGGAGCACCGGCATGGTGGGGCTCTTGGATGAGCACTGCTTGCTCTGCCCTTAGATCTAGCGAGGAGGTCTTCTGGAGGTCTCCTTTGGGGGACTGCCTCCTTGGAGAGGTTGTAGAAACCAGAATTGTATTCACTTGTCCCTCTCACTGCTCAACTGAACTTGGGTGACATGGTGCCGGCCCCAGGGCAGGGTCCCTCAGTGTTCCTGGGCCTGCCATGGTGGTGGATGAGGCAAGGACTTCCGGCAAGCTGGGCTGGTGGGAGACCAGGGTGGCAGTAGGGACCCCTCTCTTAGGGAGTGAACCTGTTCTATTACAGGGCAACCTGCAAATCTGAGTGTTCTTCAACTTAGTTCCTCCCAACTAAGTGCAGGGAGGCTGGGCAGAAGGGGCCGAGCAGAGGGATGTGCAGGGAGGCTGGGCAGCAGGGACTGGTAAGAAGCGATCGGGTGGGCCCAAGGGGGTGAGAAGGGAAGATGGTCAGAGAGGGCTGGGCACAAGGCGGCTTGCTAGGCAGAGGGTCTGAGCTGAGAGAACTGGGCCAGAGGGACCAAGCCCAGGAGGGACGCCACAGCCAGAAGGGTGTACTGAGGAATGATGCCGGAAGATGAGGGGGACCCCGGGCTGGGTAGGGGGGGAGGCAAAGAGGACAAAAGCTGACCTGCCAGGCCTTGCTTGGCTCCTTGATAAGGCCCCGGAGCAAAAGCACGGACCGGGCTGTGAGATGGATCCACAGTGAAAAGGTTTTCTAGTTGAGACCCAAGAAAACTTTCTAAAACAGATTAAATTAAACTTGCGGAAATGGCCCCATCCTGCCATTCCCCATTGCCCAGGCCTTTGCCACCAAGCTATTGTCTAGATGGGGTATCCTTCAGCCAAAGGGAATGCTGACCAGAGATGGGAGAAGCAGGCGTCCACTGTCCAGGCTGGGGTGGGCTCATAGCCTGGGGTGGGTCTGGGTGGTGCTGAGGTTTGGCTAGGCTAAAGGGGGCTGATTACCAGTGTCCCCCATTGACCACTGCTCAGTACAAGGTGTAACGGGTTCAAGATAAGGTAGGGACAGGAGCCCAGGACCCCCTGAGGACTGAGACACGAGACCCATGACACACAGGTGCGTGTGAGCACTGACATTCATTCTCTTACGTGTGGGGGAACCCAAAAGTCAGTAGAGTTGGGGTCCTTAGAGGCCACCGAATCCAATGACCTGCCCCAGGCACAACCTGTTCTCTTCAACAACCCTCTTTTGAGACCTCTGGGGATGAAAAACTCCTGACTTCCTTTGTTTCTTCAAAGAAGCAGCTCCTACCACGTGCCGGACACCGGCGACAGAGTGAAAAAACAGTCTCGGGCCTCAGGGTGCTTCGGTTCCAGCAAGAGGACAAGCAAGACCAACAAATACACAGAGCTTCAACGCAGGAAGCGATGAGTGCTATGGAGAAGAATCGTCTCTCTCCTCTGCCCCAGTCGCAGCCCTGCAGCTATTACAAAACAGACACATCTGGAGTCTTCTCTATGCCAGACCGACTACCCCAAACTCCTTCAACCATTCTGGACTACTCTGGTTTCTAGGTAACCATCTAACAGGGAGGGACAAGCCCCTCAGCAGTGGTCAGGCTGAGGACTACCCCGCAGGCTGCCCAGAGCCCCGGCCCTGGTCCCAGGGTTGCCGGGGTTTCCATGAGCACAGCCCGCGTTGCCTCCTCCGTCTTTGGCAGTCACTTCTCCCTCCTGACTCATCCCCCGCCCACGGGCCATGAGGAACCCCAAGTCTTTTCCTCCTGAGCTGCCGCTAAGCCACATCTCTCCCACCTTATGTTAAACCCAAGTGCCAGGACTTATATTTATCCTGGTAGTTTCATCTGGTGGGGAGCCAAGAACCAGTCAGCCTGCAGAGAAGGTCTTCTGACATCTGAACTCACTCCCAGCTAAGGCGGAAGTCTGATCTGGAAGTCTGAGCCTCCTGTCTTCTGGGCAGAGCTGACACAGCCCCTCACATCATCAGAGGGACCTCCTGCCAGGGTGGCCTTGCTCCACGTGGGCTCGACGTGTGGCTGTGGCTGCACAGGGAGCCACGAAGCCTGGAAGATGGAAGTCTCGTGGTCTAGGCCAGCCACCTGGTACCTGAGAAATCCTCGTGTGCTGGTGACCAACCTAGTAACCGATTTGAAATTGGTTGTAAATGTTACATGTCAGAAGTTTCCACACCTCGAGGACCATCAGAAACACAGGGGCAGCTTTTAGAGAAACAAATTCCCAGGCTCCATCTCCAATGTCCCTGAACCAGCTGGTCCAGGGCGGAGCCCAAAACTTGGTGTTGTTTTTTTAACGCTGGGGTGATTGAATCCATGCCGGCTCTTAACGATCCCATTGCCCTTTCTGAACGCCCACACACAATTGCTTCCAGAAGTCCACATCTCTGTGGCTCTCTTCTGTAGGGTCCTCTCCGCACAGACTGGAACGTGGCTCTCTGGCCATGGTGTCTGGCCCAAAGCAAGTATCAGTTCTTTAACCCATCGCCCACCAAAGCGGGGAGGTAGGAAGGGTGAGCCTCCAGGTGTCCCCTTACTCAGGGGACCTCTCCTGCCCTGGCCTTCCACGCCGCCATAGCTCCTTGGTTCTGCAGGATGAAGAAGACAGGGCAGCATGGGAGCTGCGTGCATGGGAGGTCAGCTGTGTCAGCGTGAGGTCGGGCTCTACCTCAGGGCCAGGTAGGGTGAGGCAAGCAAGGCATGGACCTCAGGTGCCATGTGGAAGGTGGCACCAACACACTTAGTCATCCAGAGAGAGAATATTCTAATGCCTTATTTTTAAAAATCAAAATTAATGCAAAAAAAAAAAAAGTCCCAGGATGAACAAAATGTCAAAACTTTAAATAAAGCCAGGATCGGTCATGGTGCCAAGCCGTGTCGGAGGCTGAGGTAAAAGGAAAAATCAGTCACGGGGAGGTGCCGCACGGAGGCGCCTTCGGAGCATTGATCACCCTGCTCCTCCCCGCCGGCTGCAGGCGGGCGCTGGTCCCTCTCCCACCTCTGCTGCGAGCCCCTCGTCCAGCGGCCCGTCCTGCACCGGCGCTCACCCCTCCTGCTGCTTCGGGAAAGCACCCTCCCGGCCAGCTCAGCTGCAGCGGTCTTAGCTGCTCCGTGCTGCTGCTGTTCACAAAGTGCTCCACCATCTCTTGTCTTCCTTCCCCGTGCCCATTGCTGTGTAAACTACCCCGGCATTAAACCACTCTCCAGTGAGAGAGAGGGGGGAGGGGAGGGGGAGGGAGGGAGGGAGGGAGGGAGGGAGGAGAAGGGAGGGAGAAGTGGAGCAGGAAAAATCACTGAAATTTAAAAAACATCTTTAGAGACAAGATATTACATCTATGACGCAAGAACAGGAGCCTTTTTAGGAAAAGAAATCATCAGAAACTAATAAAGAACTGGAAGTTAAAAACATGACAGTAGAAAAAAAATCAGTAACATTAAGAAAATAAGGTTGAGGAAATCGAAAGTGGAACAATAACAAGCAGACCAACAAATAAACAACAAAAAATGCAAAAGGGACAGATGGACAACAGAAGGGAGAAGAAAGTTCAAGCATCACTTCCAGAGGGGGACAGCAAATCAAGGGGAACTGTGGAAAGAAGAGAATATGGTGGGGAGAAGATTACCACAGAAATAAAAGAGGAAGAACTGGGGAATGTAAGCCACTGGGATGATACAGTCCATCAAACGTCCAGCATGGTGAGAGAAGAACCAGAGCAAGGCCCTCACTCTTGGAGGTTAGAGGAAACACCCCAAAAGCTTCCAGAGGTGGGGAGCATGGGGACAGGTATATACAAAGATGGGGTGTAAGAATGACATCAAACCTCTTGACAGTGACATTGGAAGCCAGAAGACAGCGGTGAGGCGCTTGCAAACTTCTGAAGGGAAATTATTTTTAACCTGGAATTCTATATTCAGCCAAACCATCAATCAAGTGCGAGAACAGAATAAAGGCGTGTTCAGACATGCATGCTCTCAAAAACATTTTCTCTCCTGCGTAACCTTTCCCAGGAAGTCAAACAAGCAAGGGGAGAAGCAGGAAAGAGAAGACGCAAGGTCAAGAGAACAGGACACCCAAAACCGGAGAGACACCAGGGGTTCCGATGATGAAGGAGAGGGGGCTCCCAGCAAGGCCGTGGGGCAAGCGGGCGAGCAGCCAGTCCAGGCTGGAGCAGGAGAGGTTTCCAGGGGCGGCCAGAAAAGCACCAACAGGTTTGACTACACCGAAAATTGTCCTTGAGGCTGTTAAACAACAAAATTCAACTGAGGGGGGTTCCCTGGTGGTGTAGTGGCTTAAGGCTTCGGTGCTGTCAATGCTGTGGCCTGGGTTCGATTCCCAGCCAGGGAGCTACCCACGTACAAAAATTAAAATAAAATAAAAAGTACATGCATTAAAAAACAAACAACAAAATTCAACTGAGTACATTTCAAAGATCTCATTGGCTGTATTGAACGATTCATGAATCGGGCAGTGTCCCATCTAGCAGACAGAAGGAAGTTTCTAGCAAAGAGTAGATTGTTTGTGGCAGGGTCACCTTCTTTCAGGGGACGACAGGGGTCTATCAGGCAGATTACCTCACTGGTGCTGACCCGGTAATTCCAGATTGATAGCTTTAAGACTCCACTCCTGGGAGAGGCCGAAACTGTAATCAAGTTAGTTATTAAGAGTCTTGTTTTTTTGTCACTTGGGCTTAGCACAAGTGACTCCATTTCGGGTCTGTTGTCTCTGGATGTGTAAGCCAATGCATGTGTAAGACTACATAGCTGTAGGGCACACTAAGCAAATGATGGGGTGGGGCAAGAATCTGGGAAGAGTTAAAATTATATAAGAAAGTAAACAGTGCTGTCACCCTGCTTGTATTAGCAGTGAACAACATGTACATCATTATAATGATATGAAGAAGAGGAGGTGGATTTAACAATATTGAGAGAGTAAAACGATGATGGGGGCAGTTTATAAAGGCAAAGCTTCATCTACGAAACAGGCAGTCAACACACAATGTCTAAACAAATTAATCAAGGGGCAGCTGTACAAGCAAATTAGAAATATGGAGTAACCGCCAGCAGGAACACCCGAAGCAGAGCAGGGTGTGGGCGGGTCCAGGGCGCCCGGCTGGGTGGCACTGTGGCCTTTTCTGACTTTAGCATTATTCGACCTTTTTGGCCGCCTGCATGCACTTCTTCGAGTTAAAAAAAACAACAACAAACTTTATTAAAATATAAAATTAAGAAATATACGAGGGCTGTCTGGAAAGTTATCCAGCCACGCAATATGAAAAATAGAGGCATTTATGGCTAGAATTTTTCCCAGACAGCCCTCGTATACCAAGAAGCACACCTTCTTGCTCCTCCTCATTTTGTAGTTTTTCTGCATCCTGAAAATCCACCCTCTTTGCTCTCAACCATGGGCATGTACACATAGGGCCACAGCATACTCACATTCACATGGGCTCTCTCTCACAGACACAAACACACACACACACACACACACACACACACTCATCACAGACACTCAACAAACATCTCATGGTGACAAACACACAGGCAAACGTACATAATACACCAAAACCCTCAGATACACGTGCAAACACACTCTTGCTAACATGCACACATGATTAGAGTCAACCACACACACCAGCCTCCCAGAAAGCAGGCTGGAGAGCGGAGCCCGGAGAGTGCCTCCTCCTGGCCTTAATTCCCCAACCTCCCGGCACCCACCTACCCCTAGAACTGCCCCAGGCAGAGAAGGGTCTCTCCTGGGGCTTCATCCTAATAGCTTCCTCTACTCAGACCACCCTGCCTTGAGGCTGAGCAACCTGAGTCCCAGTTGGGGCCTCTGGGTCTGCAGATGGCACAGAAATGAGGTGGGGGAGGGGTCGGAGCCGGCAGCTGGGTGTGACTAAGACTGCCACCTTCATTCAGCTTTTAGTGGAGGCCCTAAGAAGTGGAAGAGTCCAGTGTCAGGACATGCTGTGCATCCTTGAGCCATTCACTTTCCCTCTCTGGGTCCACAAGAGGTTGGCAGCCTATGAAGCTCTGAGATGACAGGATTTTATGACTCAAGCAGGGTCCTGCTTCCATCCCCTCCAGATCCCTCTTTCCACCCTGACCTCCAGGACCAACCCCAAAGGAAATGTGGCATGCACGTCTGACAAGCGTACATGAGGCACCCCATCACCACCGGCACTTCCGCCACCCACCCCCACCGACCACGTTCCTCCAGCACTCACCACCACCCTGGTCCTGTTATCCGGCAGTGAGTCAATGGCCAGGGTGCCCCCACCCAGGTCCTGGCTCAGCTGGGTCCTGTCCGGCTTCGACATCTGCCCAGGGCTCTCTCGGGCTCTCCGATTCCAGCCCTGCATGGTTCCTGTGGCAGCCCATCCAGAGCCTCGGCCTGCATCCTGACCTGGGAGAAGGGGACAGAAAGCTGAGTCCTGGGAGTGCCGAGTGAAAGTCTGGGAGGGAGCCCCGCCCAGTTTCTCTGCAGGGGCCCCGACTCCACTCTGTGCCATCATTGTCCTTGGGGACACTGACTGCCAAAGCAGGAGACACCCAACATGCTCTGAGAGACATGGAGCCAGCTCCACTCCATGCACTTTGCACATGTAACACTTTTGGTCCCCTCCCCAGTAGATAAGATACTCTCCATTTCACAGACAGGAATCAGCGGCTCACAGAGGTTAAAGGTCATGTGGCGGGTTAGGGATGGAGAAAAGTTTCAAACCCAGGTCCGTCTGCCTCCAAAGAGGTGATTATTCTCTACCGCAGCTGTGCTCTGGAATTATCCAGAGAAGTTTAAAAACTCCTAATGTTTGGGTCCCACCCAGAGACATTGATGTCACTGGTTCATGGTGTAGCCCGAGCATTAAGATCTTAACTGGGAGTTCCCTGGTGGTGTAGTGGCTTAAGGCTTTGGCACTGTCAATGCTGTGGCCTGGGTTCGATTCCTGGCCAGGGAACTACCCACATACCAAAAAAAAAAAAGGATCTTAACTGATCCCCAGGGGACCTTTTAATAAGCCCTGAATCTAACATTAGGCTGACCAGATGTCCCATTTTAAACAGGACAGAAAACAACGGTACTGTCCCATTTCAAACAGTACGTGTGGTCAGCCTAGTCTCCCTGGGCTAAATTGAAGGTGTCAGGAGGCTGACGATCAGTAAGCAGTACCATTGTTTTCTGTCTTGCTTAAAATGGGACATCTGGTCAGCCTACCTAACACTGCAGACGAGTGAAAACCACTGCTCTGGAAACTTCCAAACCAATTCCTTATTTCTATGCCAGAAATGGCACATAACCTTACCTTCTAGGGGACTCCAGGAACTAGAAGCCAGAGGACAGACATCTTTCAGTTCAGGGCTTCCCAACCTTGTTACTCCTGATGTTTTGGACTGGATAATTCTTTGTTGTGGGGGGCTGTTCCTGGGCATTGTAATATGTCTAGCAGCATACCTGGGCTCCGTGCACTAGATGCCATCTCCTCTCAGGGTGTGACAGTCGGAGATGTCTCCATAGTGGGGGCCACAGCTTAATCCTACCGCTACCTTCCAACGACCTTGGGCAAGTCACTTCCCCATAAAACAAGGAGCCTAGACACCATCAAAGATGGCAAATAGTTTTCATCTCAAAAACAATTTCCTATCAATTAGTGACAGCCAGGACCAATCTATGGAGAAGAATTCTGAAGTTCCATTTGCATCTACCAGGAAAGACTGTGATGATCAATTAGCAATGTCTGCCATGGGCACGAGATTAGAAAGTGCCCAGTTAGCAGCTATCCCTAGACTCAACCTTCTCTCCAGTTTCCTCTAGGTCATTAAATATTCTAAATGACACAAAAGCCATGCTTTTCCATTTCAGAAAGCATTGTGCCTTAAATTGTCACTTCAATTGTCACACCCACTAAGGACATGTATATGGGACACAGACTACCAAATAGGTGGAGTTAATATTCCCAGTGATCCTTATCAATTTCAGGCCCACCCCGTGTTGGATGCCTCTCTCAACCTCTGCCTGTCCCCACTCCTCCCTAGAGCTCGTGGCTGTAGCCCTCTTTTCTAGACCATCCACTGGTGTTGTAACAATGTGCCTGTCTCCCTGGTACCCCCAGGACGCTCCAGTCTACTGCAAATGTGTGTCCTTGGTGCCTAGCAAAGAGCAGGTGCCCAATCACTGCCTAGTTGAAGACGCGATACTGGAGGTAACTTGGGAGCCAGCAAGCACAGAGGTTGAGACAACGTTTGGCCAGGACTAGGCCTGGGGCCAGGCCAGGAATCTTTGCTGTGGGGCTCGGGTTTGTCATTAGACATTTTATCCAATTAAGTCATTCTTGGCTGCTGGTGCCTGCTGGACCCTTGCCGGCCCCCTCTCACTTCTCTGTCCCTAATCACAACCAGATGCTCTGGAGAAGATGGGGAGAGGGGTGATCTCCAGACCCCTTCCCCAAATGCCCACTGGCTGAGATGGACTGAGCCCAGTGCTGGGAAGACAGCCTGCCATTGGCCCAGACCCTAAGCTAGGGATGCCTTGCCCTTCTTGGGTGAGGCCCACAGCTGCCTCTGGAGACAGAATTATTTGTGCCGGGCCACACCAACTGGCTCTCCAGGTCCTTCTGCGAGTCCTTGGGCCTGGGCGGGAGCCAGGACAGGAAAAGAGTGAGTGCAGAGCAAGTGGAGGAGCTCAGCTGGCCGGGAGAGAGATATTGGGGATCAGCAGACATCACAATCTTGCAGTTGAGATAGGAGGGTGCCGGGATGGAGGGGCTCCCCATTCAGGGAGAGGGCAAAGGGGGCAGGCAGCCAGAGGTGGGGTCAGGGAGGAGACACCTGCAGCCACAAGCTGTGTGACCTTGGACGCACAGCTTACCTCTCTAAACCTCAGTTTCCTCATCACTAAAATGGGGACATCAGTTATGCCTGTGGCACAGGCTGCCATGAGCATCAAATGAAAAACAGAAGTGCGAAGGCTTTATACATAGAAGGGTCAAGGCCAGGGTCAGAGGCAGAGTCCCTGAGGAAGGCAGGGCAAAGGATAGACAGGAGCGTGCCCTACACTGGCCTAACCCTGAATCTTGCCTTCCCAACCCACACCATTCTGTCTTCCTGCCACCCTCCCGCTCCCAACTGGCTAGGACAGGACATCACCCCCTCGGCCAGTGGACGGAGCCAACACAGCTGGCTGCTCACGTGTGTGTGTGCAGGGGCCCACGTGCCTGTGCGTGCACGCACACACACGCACGCATACACAGGCTTGCCTGAAGGCCCTGGCCCTCCTTCCTCGGTGCTCACACACACGTTACACACCTATCCAACCCTTGGCTGCTCCCTCCTCTACCTTCTGCTTTGCTCCGGAGAGCCTCTGCATGTGAGTGAGGGCAAGAAGCTTCCAGAGCACATGCTATTTATTTATGTGTCCATTCATTCGCCCATGGCCCCGAGGAGCGTACAGGCCAGTGGGATGTCACATTAGCAATAGTAATGATGAAAAGGATAGCTAACGTTTAGAGAATGCTTACTCTGTGCCCATACTCTTCCAAGTGCTTTAAACACATTAACTCATTTAATCCCCACGATAACCCCGTGAGATAGGTGCTAGCTTTAGATCTACAGTAAACTCTCTGTTAACTGGAACTCAAGCAACTGGCAAAAAAAAATGTTGCTGATTGCTTAGGATCTTGCCAGTTCCTGGAGCATGACAGTCACTTGAGTTCCAGTTAACGGAGAGCCTACTTACATTTATCTGGCATCTACCATTCCCCATGGGTGGTGGTTAACTGAGAGTCTACTGTATTTTATAAATTGGGAAACTGAGGCACACATATGTTAAGGAATCTCCCAAGGTCACTACTCCATGGCAGGATTTACACTCAGGTGGGCTGACTCCAGGGTCTGCTCAGATCACACAAAGTGCTGCTCAGCAACCCCAGGCTGTTTCCTACGGTGCAGGGGCAGCCCCAGGGAAGGACCGGCATGTGGGCTGAGCTCTTGGAGGGTCCTGCACTGACAGCCAGCCCCTGGGCCCGGACCTGGGAGCTGCCCTGGGAGACTGTGTCCCCCACCATGCAAGGGGGCAGCCCAGAGGTGGTGTCCCAACCCCCTTCACTTGCCACTGCCCAGCTCCAGGGCGAGAAGCAATGGGCTGATTTCAGGAGGCCAGGAGGTGTCACCCCAAAGCCTGGTCCAAGTCACCCATATCCCAAGCTTACCATTGCAGCCCCACGCCACCACTCAGTCCAGCAACTACCTCAGCCTCCACCTTGAATGCCCTTCAGCTGCTCTCCCATGCCCACCAGAGTGTCGAGAGGACCAGCTTGATTCTCTGTCTCCCATTCGTCCCACTCGCCACAGCTCTCCAGCTGAAGGCCCAGCTCCTCCACCCAGGATTCAAGATCCCTGCTCCCTCCTGCAGTCGCCGTTAAGACCCTCTCCAGGACCCACATAGGCAGTTTCTCAGCCAGTTTCTTGCTCCAGAAATAAATGCTTCTCCTGATGAGCTCTTCCTCATCGATGCTTCAAGTCTCACAAGATGTTACTTCTTCTCAGAGCATCTCCTGACATCTCTCCCCCTTGCCCCAAGTGCTACATTTGCCACCCCAGCCCGGATCCCAACAGGTGACTGACACAGAGCAAATGCTCAGTAAGCACATACGGATGGTGGAAGGAAAGAAGGGAGGGACAGGGGGATCTTTAAATGCCCTGAGAACCTGAGACCCACAGGGCTGAGAAGACCCTCCGCTTGGGGCACAGTCCCACTGGAAACCCTCACCGCAATGTCACTGCAATAAAAGAGCACAGGTTTGGAATCAGACAAGCCTGAGATTGAGGCCCGAATGTACTACTTACTGACTGTGACACTGGACAAATTGCAGGATCTCTCTAAATCTCAGTTTCCTCATCTGTACAATGGGGATAATAAAACCTACACTTGGTGGTTGTTTTGAGGCTTTAACAAAATAATGTACACAAAGCCCCCACCAGGGGCCAGCCTTCCCCGGGTTTCCCATAAGGACCGACTTTCCTAGGGGCTTGCGAAAGGCTCCAGACCCTGAGCTGAAGTCCTGCCTCCTAGTTACAAAGCCCCCCACACCCTCTCCCCTCCTGGCAAAGAGGTTCCCACTGAGGACCCTCATCTGGGGAGAGGGAGGGAGGCATGAGGAAGTGATAGGAAGGGACCACCAAGCAGTTCCACAGAAAAGAGGAGAGGAAAGGAGAGAAGAAGAGTTTGGCTCCCTGTGAGTCTCTCTGGAAGCGGGGGTGGTCTGGGCCTGTGACTATCTCCGATGCACTCACTCGTTCAACACCATTTACTGAGACCCCACTGTGTGCTGGGCGCCATACCATGTTGGCTGCTGGGATGACAACAGTGAACGGGCAGACACAACCCCTGAAGATTCTAGTTAGAAAAGGCATACACAAAATGAATAATAGGACAAATAAGACAAGGTTAAGATGGTGATTAAGTGCTATGAAGAACAGACAGACAAAAGCATTGGAGTTGTTGCTACTCTGGACAGAACCATCAGGGTGGGCTTCTCTGAGGAGGTGGCCCTTGAGTTGATTGAAACTGGATGAGAAGTCAGTTACCTGAAGGTCCAATGGGAGGTAGCCTGAGTGTGTTGTGGGAGGGACCTGGGGGGAGCAAGGGCAGGGGCGAGGGGTGGGGAGAGGCTGTCCAACAGCTACTTTAAATGGTTTGGATTTTAGTTTCACTTTGTTTGTAAGGAGCAAGGAGGCAGTTGGAAGCAGAATCATGGCTACAGGGCAGTCCCCTGGTGCAGTGGCTAAGGCTTCAGCGCTGTCAGTGCTGCGGCCTGGGTTCGCTTCCCAGCCAGGGAACTACCCACATTAAATTTAAAAAAAAAAAAAAAAAATCATGGCTACAAGGAGCCCTAGATGATTGGGTCCAAACTCCTGATACAAGGGGAGAGAAAAAGGAGGAAGTGGCCAGAGACACCAGGGGTTGGTGCCAGGCCTGATCTCCTGACTCCCAGGCCAGAAAGCCACTTCTAGTTGCCTCTTCCTTCCATGTTTGTTTTAGACACCTCTGGTTCTACCTGGGATAGACTCTTGGTGCCCCCTGCTCCCACCATGCACCCCAAGGCCATCTTCCTATCTGTCAGCCTTTCCTTGTCTTCTCATCCAAGTGACTATATCATTGGGTCACTCATCTTCTTTCTCCTGCTCCATTCTAATGATGGATGAAGTTTCCAGATGCCACCAAGAATGCCAATCCATCAAGAGAGAGGGGAGATGCATAGCTGTGAACAAAACCAACTCCATCTCTGTGTCCTCATTATCTGTGTTCCTTAAAATGTAGCCATAAATGTTTTTGTTAATAGCAACCAGAAGAGCATGACAACCAAGGTAAACATCAAACTGGTGATAGTATTGATTATAAACAATCACTATCACAAGACCACCAGGAAGTACAGCCCCTGGTTCCACTGCCTTCTTTATTCCTTTGTCCTGTTAGGCATTAGTACCTGAGTTACACTATATAAAAAGTACTGTGACAGGGGCCTGTTAGTGGAGAATAATTTGTACAAAACTGCTGGGCCGTCTGTCCAGTTAGGCCCAATCTTCCCATAAGTAAATTACCATATAATAAATTCTGTTACATTCTATGGAGTTGCCTGCTTCGTCTTTCAATCTGAAGATACTTTCACATCAGGTAGCCAGTACACCTTTGTCCCACTACCAGATGGGAGATATCAACTCCCTCCTGAGCCACCCTCCCACCAAGCCCAGAGGACTCAGAGCCTTAGGGCAGGATGGCAGCATCCCTTCAGGTCCAGCTCCCAGCTGCCCTACACTAGTCACAAGGGGTCCCCCACCGATCAGAGCTGGGCTATCTATCCTTAGTGGCTCTCCCTCAGAACGTCTCACCCCTACATCTGTTTTCCCCTGAAGATACCCAACCCCCTGCCTACATATAGCCCCTCCATCTAATCCCACCCAACCTTGTGAGAAAAGCACTGAACTGAGAGTCAACATCTGCCCCCTCTGGCTTCCTAAAGCTTTAGGTCTAATTTATCTCTCCTGCTGCAGAGAAATCCGTTTCTCCTGGCTTAATCTCTGTCAAAGCCAAGAAGACAGGGCGTCCTCTACTTAGAGATGTGATTCAAGTCTCTGCCTGCCCTGTTCTTCCCCGCCAACCCAGATTTCTACTCCCTTGACCCGACTCTGAGGAGGCAGCCCTCAGCCAGGCCTGGGTCTGGCCACTATCCCCCAGTGCATCCTTGTTACCTCCCAGCTTCCCTTTCCCAACCCTCTCCATGATTCTCCCAGTTCAGTAGGGGTTCAGAGGCCTCCCTTATCAACCCAGTCACATCCTGAGTTCAGAAGATCCCATCAGGTTGGGGGTTCAAAGGACCTCAAAAATTGACCTGGCTGACCTCTTCGTCTTTATACTGATTTTTTTTTAAATTACCAATTACCCATACATCATAACAAATATGAAAAGGAAAGACAATCATGAAAAAGATCTCTTATAATCCCATGACCAAGAGTCAAAGATTTTGCCTGCAGCCTCACTGTATAAGTGAGACAATAGGCCCAGAGAAGGAAATTAACTTGCTCAAGGTCACACAGCAAGTGAGATGCTGGGACCAGAAGCCAAGTCTCTGGCCACTCTGTGTGGTCTCCCTGCAGACTGGTGGTTCTGCACCAGCACCCTCTTGCCACATCAGCTTCCACCACTCTCTGCCCACATCACCATCATCATCCTCCTCAACCTCCTTCTCCAAAGGGACCCAGGCCTGTCTCAGCTATATACAGGGACCACTGAAGTCAAGAACGCAGTCACTGGCGCTGTGCCTGATGCTAGCCCACCCCTGAGACACAGCAGCCCCTGACACCCTGTCCACTGCTCTGTCCCAACTGAGGGACACCTACGCTCAGAAAGGACTTCCAGGTGGGAGAGATGGTTTTGGAAAACTGGTGTAGGGGAAGGCGAGTGTTCAGATTTGAGCCTTCCCACCCTACCCCACCCCTCCCTCTAGAGCCAGCCCCCACCCCCGCGCCCCCTGCCCCGAGTCAAAGGCCACAGGGCAGCGCAGAGCAGGAGTGACAGGAGGACCATGGAGGCTGGCGGATAGGGGAGCAGCAACTTGCTCCCTCCTGGACACAGGACCGCTCTCCAGGCACCAAACGGGGAGAGGAAGGCGTCAGGCCAGGCTGCCACTGCCCTTCCTCTGGGAGACAGGCTGGGTCTCCACCATCCCCCTGGCTGCTCCCACCCAGTCCCCAAATCCAACTCAGACCCAATTTGAGTCAGCTTGGAGCTGGGGGCAGGGAAGAGAAAAAGGAAGCAAAGCTGAGACCTTATCAGAATTCAATCAACCACGCCTGCCAGCCTAACCCCTCCCCGCCCCCCAAGCCCACCCGGCCAACTCCGGCCAGTCCTACCTGCTCCGGGCTCGGGGTTCAGCGCCCGGGCAGCCTCCCTGAGCAGCAGCACCAGGAGCCAGAGCTCGCCCCGCATGGTGGGCGCCAGGACCCGCCCCCGGCCCGCTGCAGCCTCGGCGCTGGCGAGGGAGGGGCCGGGGCTCGGCGGCGCGGTCTCCGAGGTTGGCAGACGGAGGGGTGGGCGGCGAGGCGGCGGGAGCTGCGAGCGCGCGAGCGGGCGGGGAGCTAGCAGAGCCGCGGTGGCCCGGAGCGGAGACCGGGAGGGGGCGGGGCGGGGGGCGCGGCGCCTCCGGAGCTCGCCCCTGTCTTCCCCGAACCCTCCCCCGGCGCTCCCCGAGAGCTCCCACAACCGATCCCAAGACGGGGACTGAGGGGTCCTGCGGGGGTGGAGTTGGGGACAGGGCGGGGGACCCTTGGACTGGGAGAACCCCGGAAGAGCATCAGCTGTCCCCCAACACCGCACCTTAGTTCCTGCCTCCCTCCTCCTCTTTTCCCTAGAGGAAAGCTCCAGAGAGGACCCGGGACCGGGGCGGCGGCGGGGGGTGGGGTGGCGGATAGGGCTGGCCAGACCCCAGGAAGGGACGGGCACCCACCCCCTCCTCGGGCCATGGGCTCCTGTCATCTCCCTCCTCCGCAGCTCCACCAGGCTTCCCGACTTTCTGACTGTTCCTCAGAATTCTGTGGATTTCTGATGCCCACCCGCACCCCACGAATGTCCCTTGCAGAAGAGACCCGTTGCTCCTCTCCCCAACGGATGCCTTAATTCCACCCTCTCCCATAGCTCCTCTCCGCTCCATCCCACCACTTCCCATTTCCAGTACCATCTTGCCACCCACAGCAGAGTTGGGGGTGGAGGGGGCCTGGCTCATCCCTGCTTTGACATAGCCTGGACCTCTCCCCACCCCCAGAAGGTAACCGAGGCCACCCTCCTCTCTGGGGACCCACCCCTGGCTTGCTCAGGGCCTGACCCAGTCAATCTTCAAAGCCAGCCCCAGAGCAGGAAGAGGGTTTACCCCACCTGCCAACACCGTATACCACGCTCTGGGGATAGATTTTTTTTTTCCTTCCAGAACAGAATAAAAATACCTGCAATTTAGATTTAATAGACGGCAGGGAATCAGGTCAGGACTCAGAGGTGCCTCTACCCGCCCCTGACCTACTTCATGCGATGGCAAGGAGCTGGAGCCGGGAAGGTGGGGAGAGTGAGGGGTGGGGGCACCCTGGCTTCTACAGGTCTGAGGCCTACGGACTGGAAAATCCCAGAGAAGGGTATGGACGCTGAGCGCCATTTGGGGGGATTGCCCAGGAGAAGGGACACGCGTGGGAACAGGAGGAGGAAGAGTGTGAGATGAAACAGGCCGGTTCCCTGGCACTGAGACCAGAACTAAAGACTCTCTAACCTCTCAGAATCCCAGTTCCTCCTTCCGCAGGACCCAGGGTCCCAGAAACGAGCTCCTCCGGTCCTAAACTCTATTTTCTTATGATGGGACAAGGCAAGGCCCGTCTGCAAATTCTTGTCTAATTTAAATCCCGACTTTGCCAACTCAAATAGGATTAAATAGGCTACCGCTTCCAGCTGTGGCTTTTTGCTGCCCTCTAGTGGCCACGTGGCGAGCCGCAATACGAGTGTTTTGCAGTTTCCCGTGGTGTAGCTCACTTTTCCAGATCTGCCCAGGCGACCCGCGCCCACTCTGGCCCAGCTGGTTCTTATCTCCTCGCCCCTACCTTCCGGGAGATCGAGTGAGAAGTCCCGGGACGGATCGTTCGGGGTGCCTCGCAGTCGGTTTTACAAGGTCTCCCACAAGGGCTCAGGAAACTTGGAGATAATTAGAAGCAACTGCCATGTAAATTTTTTGAACTGTGAGCCTCTAGAACTTGCACGTACATCAGAATTATTTGGAAGGCTTATTAAGTAACAAATTTCTGGGCGCCACCCGCAAGTTTCTAATCCAGTAGTTTTGGGATAAGGACGAGAACCTGCATTTCTAACACCTTCCCATGTGGCGAGTGGTGTTCCTGCGATCATATTTTGAGAGCCACTGCTCTAGAATTCTCGTTTCTTGTACTCTCACTGCCGCCTAAAAGAGAGGTGACGAAGGAAACGTCAGTATAAAAATGTGAAAAAATTCAGGATTGTAGCTTGAGACACCGGATCTGGAGCCTTGAAAATGAAGGGAAGGGGGCACCCGGATTTGAACCGGGGACCTCTTGATCTGCAGTCAAATGCTCTACCACTGAGCTATACCCCCTCTACCGGCAGGAACGTTGCAGAGAGCTCCCTAGGACGACGTCTGTTCAGGCGCTGCTAGGCGCTCAGGAAGAGAAATGGGATCCGAGGTTTACAACCTCGGAAAAAAATATAAATCTCAACTGATTATTTGTCTGAATTTGGGTTGTTTCCTGAAGCTCTGAGATAAAGGTTTCTACCGATATGTGAGAAAAATGCAATTTGGGGATCTGGGAAGGGAGTCCCTCGAGATCTTTGGAGATCCCTCACTTCGGGGCGTTCCTCTGGGCCCGGTCCGCGTCCCCTGCCCTGCTAGAGGCCCCTTACTGCTTGCTGCCCAGCGTCCCTCTCTCACACACGGTCACGCGGGCTTCTCAGGGCCTTCCTTCCTCAGTTCAAGCCCCGCCCTTAGAAACTTAGCCGTCGGGTCACTGGCCAGGCGCAGCGGGATACCATTAGGGGAGTGGGCAGCCCGTACCGTCCCCAAGGGTCAGTCCGGACACACACACGCACACGCGCGCGCTGAGGGCGGGGATCGGCAGGGCCCGGGCCTCCGTTCTCCCCGTCTGCAAAAGCGGTTGGCAGGGTCCGAGGCCGCATCCCCTGTCACCTAAAAGGGAACTTGGGGAAGGTTTGGGACAAAGAGGGGCGAGGCGCCGGACTTAAAAGAAATTAAAACCATGGGATAAAGAGGGGGCACCCGGATTTGAACCGGGGACCTCTTGATCTGCAGTCAAATGCTCTACCACTGAGCTATACCCCCATCTTGCTGGAAACTTTCCTGAAGGATAGCTTTCTTAGAAATAAGGAAATGGTATTAATTTTTTATTGTTTAAAATTGTGTTAGGATAATTTAATGACAAAAGTACAGAATCTGAGCAGGGATAACTAGAATTCCTGAGTTCTTCCCCCACAATAACGCCTCGGGAAAACCACAGGGTTAAAGAATCCTGGGCCCTAGAGTCTAGCTGTGTCTAGACTCTTGCCAACATGACTTGGGAACCAGAGAGACCCACTGATCCCAAGACCTTCCCATGTCTTCTGGGGTAATAGCACCACTCCCTGGAACACAGGGCAACCTGGGTTTCCGTCCTGTCTCCAGTTCTACCTCGATAGGACTCCTGGGCTTTTCCAACCCCTTAAGGGCCCCTATGTGAGCAGGCAGAAATAAGAGGTGAGTACTTTTCAATAGCATTTATTATACCTTTATAAAAAAATCCTAATACAGTGTGAAAATAATCATTACAAAAAGATAGACAAAATAGGCAGACACTGTAAGGAACCTGGGACACTTGGCAGGAGTGGGATTTACATGGGAAGGACACTGGAAGTGAAGGCTATACAATGGGCTCGCTTAAAGCTCAAAAGCTGTGGTCAGAGACAGCATCTCGGAGGATCATGGGAAGGCAAGGGCAGTGGAACTCCACGCAGTGCCAAGGACTGGGATGTCCTGTCTCACTCCCTCTCCCCTCCCAGCTTTTGGGTCTGCCTTCCCTCCTCTGAGCCCACCCCCTTCACCTTTATAGAATCTTCTTTGCCCAAAGAGGGCTGAGGGGCCAGAAAGCTGGGGTATGGGTGGTGTGGGGGTTTTAGGAAATAAAGGGATCTTTTACTCTGCTCCCCTGAATTTTTCCTACAGAGAGGTTGAGACCTGAGGGAAGGAGGCTCCACTTCCTAATCCCCCAACATATCCAATAGCTTCCCTGATGTTTCCAAGAAGGACACCGTCTTCCGTGGAGTGAGGGGCAGCTTTTCCTGCTGTCCTGTCTGCAGCCTAGTGCCTCTGTGCTGGTGGGTGGGGAGGGCAGTGGCAGTCTCACTGCACATAGCTGCCCCTGCTCCCACCAAGAACTATAGAACTGTAATAAATAGTCACTTGGGTTTTCCACCCACATAGTCCATACGAAACCCCAGAGTTTCAGGCTGGGACATCAGTTGGCAGTGGCCTGAGATAGCATCCACTGGAGCCCAGCGGGTAGTCTGCAGGAAGGAAGGAACAGAGCAAGGATCAGCATATTCTGTGGGGATGATGACCTTCAAGCCCCTAGCCTCTGCCCAAAGCCAACTATGGGGACAACCAAAGTTATAGGCCATCTTTTAATCAACAAATATAAACAGACTGAGTCCCTACTATGCTTCAGATACTGCGCTACAGGCCTGCAGTTACTGGTGAAGAAAGAGACACACACCCTGGAGCTTACTCCAGCAGAGGAGATGGATGTTAAACAAATGATTAAACAAACGATTCCATAACTACACACTGTGATGAAGGTTGGGAAGGTGATGTACAGAGGTCTCTGGATATCTGAGGGTCAGTAGGGACATCTCTAACGAAGGGGCCTGGAGGCCCATCTAAGCAACATCTCTGGGCAAAGCTCCAATGCCCAATGCCACCCGCTTCCCACCCACTCCATTACTGGAGGCAGTGCCAGGGTGACATCAAAGGCCTGGGAAGGGACTCCACAAGCCTGTTTCCCCTTTAGATGGCGAGCAATGCTACAGCACAGGGCGGTGGATGGGCTGGGGTGGTGGTGGGGTCTTGGTTGTATCTGTATCACCTGCTACAGTACATGGCATATGGTGGGTACTTAGGAAATCTGGTTGAATTGAACTGACTATGAGTTGGGGGAGAGGGTGTCCTCCTGACCCAGGAGATAGCAAGACACTGCCAGAAATGTGTGGTTTCTTGGGCTGACTTGTCTAAAGTCTCCCCTTCTTTAACCAGCCATCCAGGTCCTCGGCCTCCTCTGATTCCAAACCTGATGCAGGGTCCTGTCTATGTGACCATGACGTAGCTCCTTCATGTCCTTCAGGTGTTTACTCAGCAGCTACTCTCTCAGCAGCCCCTCCCTGGATATCTTATTTAAAATTTCACATTCCTCCTACATACTTCCAGGCTCCTTTCCTACTTGACCTTTCCCCTGAACACTTAGCACATTTTAACTTACTAAGTATTTTTCTATTTTTATTGTTTGTCTGTTGCTTACTTCCACTGGAAAGCACACTCCGTGAGGACAAGTATTTCGTCTGTTTTTTCACGGCTATTTTTCCAGTGCCTAGAACAGTGCCTGGCACAGTAGGCGCTCTCTCTCACATACTCTCTACAGAAACTCTGGGAGAGAGTATATGTAATCACCTCCTCTTTACAGACCAGAAAAGTCAAGGTCAGAGTCAGTGATTTCTGCCTGGAAGCCTTGTCCCCAGTCTTCCCATGGCTGTCTCCTCTTCATACAGGTCTCAGGTCAAAAGTCACCTTCTAATTTAGGCTGACCCTGACCACCAAGCTAAGCCAGACCCATCCCCTCCTCTCTCTGTTATCCAATTTCACTTTCTAGGTGGCACTTACCAGTACCTAAATGTTCATGTTTAGGTAGATTGTCACCTCTCCCCCAACTACCACAAGCCCCTAGAGAGCAGGGACTTGCTCACCGCTTACCCACAGCATCTCAGCTGTGAGTATGTGCTCAACTAACTTGGCTAATTGTGAACCACGTTCTGACGGGAGAGACAGGAGAAGGTTCTCATGGTCAGTCATTCATGGGTTTGGCCAGGCCCTGGAGATCCAGGTGGAGCAGCCACTAACCCTTCCCCGGTGAGGGCACAGCAGCCTTGTATGTGCCACGGGTGGTCTTTGATGGCATTAAGGGTGAGAAACTGGGAGATCTCCACAGTGGTCATGGAGTCCTTCATGTCCTGCTTGTTGGCAAAGATCAGGACAGAAGCATCTCGCAGGGCCTGTGAACAGAGGAGTCCAGCCCCAGTCAGCCGGCCAGGGTCCAGCCGTCCTTCCCAGAGCCCCATGAGTACCCCCTGACTCCCCTGCTGTCCTGACAAGAAAGGCCCATGACCAGGTGGTGTAGGGATGGGGGCCCTCCCCCCAACACTAGCAACCCCAGCAAATGACATCAACAGCTTGTGGAATGACAGTCTCATGAGGTAGACATGTGATGATCCTCCCCCATTTATACTTGGAGAAACTGAGGATTAGAGAAGCAAAGTGACTTGTTTGGGGACCTGCAGTGAGTGAGAAGTTTGATCAGGACCTGAACCAGCAACTCGGGCTTCTGTGATCACCTGTGCTGAGGACATTATTGCCCTTCCTCTGGGACAAACTAGCCCTGCCCGAGCTCCTGAGCTAGAGGCTCTCAGAGACAGGAGCCTCAGGAATGAAGCTCAGAGAGGCTAAATGAGTACGCTGAGTCACACAGCTAGTATACTGGGCTGTCTCCCAACGGCGGGGGGCTTACCTCATGGGCCAGCATCTTATACAGCTCCTCCCGAGTGGTCAGCAGCCGATCTCGGTCCGTGCTGTCAATCACAAGGATGATGAACTGGCCAGCAGAGGGGAACTGTGAGTGGTGGCCTTTGTCGTTGGTGAAGATGCTTCCTGTCCAACTGCACTTCCCCAATGGCCTCTGCACTACTCTGAAGTAAGCCCCACAGAAATCAAACTGTCCAGTCTCAAGATCTCTCTGCCCTCGTCCCATTTTAATTCCTTTCTTCCATCCAGACACTTAGATTGTATGCCACTCTGCTTAGGCCTCACCACAGCCCTGGGGACCGGGAACTACAGTTTAGTCTTGAACAACCCAAGAGTTAGGGGCAACAGCCCCTGCATAGTTGAAAATCCACATATAACTTTTGATTCTCCAAAAACTCCAGTCCACCCTCAGTATCCTTGGGGGATTGATTCCAGGACCCCGTTGTTGCCAAAATCCATGGATGCTCGAGTCCATTGTGTAAAATGGCATAAAGCATGCATATAGGGGAGTTCCCTGGTGGTGTAGTGGCTTAAGGCTTCAGCACTTGTGCTGTCAGCGCTGCGGCCTGGGTTCGATTCCCAGTCAGGGAGCTACCCACATACCAAAAAGAAAAAAAAAAAAAAAAAAAAAAAAAAAAAAAAAAAAAAAAAAAAAAAAAAAAAAAAAAAAAAAAAAAAAAAAAAAAAAGCATACAGTTGGCCCTCCACAGTCCCACTGTGTGGATCAAAACTACTGTTTTTCAATCCCCAGTTGGTTGATGTGGATGCAAAACCAAAGGATACAAAGGGCTGACTATTTATTGAAAAAAATCGACTTATGAGTGGACTCATGCAGTTCAAACATGTGTTATTCAAGGGTCGACTGTATTACTATCCCCATTTACAAATGAGGAGACTGAGGTGAGGTGAGGTGACACATCTTGCCCTTAGCCACACGGCTGGTGAGTGACAGTGCTGTCTCATTGAACTCAGCTCTGTCTCCTGCCAGGAATAAAACCAATAAATTCTACAGCAACGGAGCGAGAGGGTAGGCCCCCAGAGACAAAGGATCTACCCCATTCCATGCATCAAACAGAAAGCGGCCAGCAAGCAGACGAAGCAGCTAAGAAGTACTCAGAAAGTTTAACGGGCACCGTGCTGCATGAAGTACTTGAGTCACATGCATTAGCTTTTGTTCTATTATTTAATTTTCACATATGATCACCATCTCGCAAGTGGGGAACCGAGGCTCAGAGGCACAAAGGCTGGCTACCCTCCCACAGTCCCCCCAGCCCCGGTGCCCCCCTGACCTCAGTGTTGGAGTAGTATATGTTCCAGGTGGGGCGCAGAGCCTCCTGTCCGCCTATGTCCCATATGAGGAAGTGGGTCTTCCGCAGAACAAGCTCCTCCACATTGCTGCCGATGGTGGGACACGTATGGACCACCTCGTTCATTAAGCTGGGGAGGTAGGAGAGGGTCATCGAGACCTCAGCCCAGCCCACCCCCAGCTCTGGCCTCTCATGGCTCCACTCCCAAGTCAGGCTGAATGCAGGCAGGAGTAAGACCGAGTCTGGCCCTGACTTGGACCCCAGAGAGGGGAGACTTAATAATAGAGCTGTCTCCCCAAACTTTAATATGCAGATTCTGATCCAGTGGGTCTGGGCTGGGGCCCAGCATTTTGCATTTCTGACAAGCTGCCAACCCGCTGGTCTGTGGACCACACTTGAGACAGACACAAGTGAGGCCATCAGAGGGCTGGGCTCTTCGTAGTGACAGAGAAAACACACTTTCGTGTGTAAGGGATGCCTCTGGAAGGACTGCGAAGTAAAACTGGGACTTAGGGGGTGAGAGAGAAACTTACTTTTCAATGCATACTCTTGCACTGTTTGGATTTTTTTTTTTTTTTTTTTTTTTTTTTTTTTTTTTTGGTAGTATGTGGGTAGTTCCCTTGTTGGGAATCGAACCCAGGCCGCAGCGTTGACAGCGCCAGCGCCGAAGCCTTGGGCCACTACACCATCAGGGAACTTCCATTTCTTTTATTCTAATTTTTAAAAACCACTTCCATATATCACTTTTGCAGGGGAAAATTTGTCCCAAGTAAATACTCTTGGGACTTCCCAGGTGGTGCAGTGGCTAAGGCTTCCGCGCTGTCGGCGCTGCGGCCTGGGTTCGATCCCCAGTCAGGGAACTACCCACATTTAAAAAAAACAAACACTCCGGAGCCTCCCGAACGGGAGAGACGCCATCCAGAGAGTGACTTTCGGGAAAAGCTCCGACGGGTACTCAGCCCATGTGCCAGACTCCCCAGACCAGGAGCTACAGAGTCCGGCTGGACCGAAAGCTGGCGCTTCCCTCTGGGTTTGCAGAAGGGGGAGAAAATTAAGACGCAAAGTTGGGGTGCAGGAGTTAGAAAGGGGAACCGGTGGGAGGAATCTGGGAAGAATGTGCCTTCCCAACGGGCAGGTTCAGGCAGCGTTAAGCCTGCAGCCGGGTTCGGCAGGGGCCAGGGGTTGCCCAACCGAGCAGGATAGGATGTCAGACCGAGGGGGCCACTGAGCTGAGGGGCCACTATACCAAGAAGGTCCCACCCACCGTCGTTCCCCACGTTACTCCTCCTGGCTTCAGGGGGACCAGGGAACCAGGAAAGGGCTCCGGAGATTGGTCCAAGTGCCTGTCAGTCTGGTGGGAAGGCTCACATTCCCTGCCCCCCCCGCCCCCCCCCCCCCCGGAGTCACTTACAACTGGTAAAGAATGGTGGTCTTTCCTGCATTGTCCAGTCCCACGATGATAACCTTGTGCTCTGGAGGCATCGGGGGTTAAGGGCAGAGTCAGGGCCAAACGCGATGACCAAGGTACTGTGTGACCCACCGGGCATCCCAGGACAGAGACAAGGGTTCCCAGCAGGTGGGGGACCTTCCCCAAGGCACCATTTCTGCTCCCCGCCACCAGATTCCCCCGTCCCTCCCCGGAAAACGAAACGAAAACAGGACAGGTTTCTCCCCCCCCTCCCCCCCGGCCCGGACGCAATGAGAGCTGAGCCCCACCTCCCTCACTCCACAGTTCCAGAAAAGTGATTGTCCGAAGGGTCCAGTAGCTTCTGGGCTTGTCAAGAGAAAGGCTCAGGGGAAAGAGCAGAGCCCGACATCACCATCGCGAGAGACTGGCGGCGGCGGCCGCCCCGAGAAGGGAGGCTCAGCCCTGGGGCGCACCGAAGCCCGAGACCCGCGAGGAACAGGCGGGGAGGGGACAGGGGACACTGCGCAGCGGGTGAGGAGAGCCCACGCAGGACCCTCCCCGCCCGAGGTCTTCCAGCCCCGGAGACCCCAGAACCGGGGAGCCCCAGGTGAGAGCCGGATCCAAGTGGTGGCTTGGATACACTGTGCGTCTCTTACCCTGTTTCCCAAAGACGCCCATCAATTTGGCGATCAGTTGTCCCATGGCGTGTCCCGGGCGAGGCAGGGGCAGGACTCGGTGGCCCTCGGAGGCCGGGGTCGAGCCCGGGTGCTTGGAGCCCCGCCCCCGGGGGAGGGCCAGGAGAGCCTGGCCTATGAGGTCAGGAAGCCCCGAAGGTCTTCTGCGGGGCTTGGGAATCCCCTGGGACGATGGCCCCTCTCCGGTGCTAGGGGCGCGACAGAACACTGGAGGTGAAAGGAAAATGGGGTTCGGACTCCGCATCCTCCCACTCGCCCTGAGAAAACTCCAGAGTTCTCCGGGAGGGCTGCTCTCCCACGGCAAACCAAGGAGACTCAAGACGGTGACCCGCAACTAGATCCCAGCTTTCCCTTCTCCAAGTGCCAAGTCTGGGGCATAAGACTGAAGCAAAACCCTTGGCCACGCACCTTCTGCATCTACTAGCCCTGTGGGTAGACAGGGCTCACTGATCCTCTCTCTCTGAGCTGGGAGAATATTCCAGCTCTCAGCAACAGATCTCTGCTAGTTCACTAGGATAGGCCCTGTAGGCCCATCCAAGTGAGTTCCCTTTGGAAAGGGCAGGGTCTCCCTCCTTTTGCAGGTCCCCTGGTGATAGGCAACTCAGAATGTGGGGTTAAATTAGTGTGACTTCTAGGATTCAGACACCCTGAGTGCTCAGGCACAGCTGGTTCCCAAAGGTAAGGCAGGGATGGAGCAAAAAGCTCTCTTAGCAAGACACCTCACAAAGGGCTCCCAGATACTAAGACCTAGCAGAAGAGAACCTGGGTCAAGAGACAGCCAGGCTGGAAGAAGAAGGGGCAGCCATTTATTGTTGTTTGTGAATTTCCTTCTTTGCTTAAACTAGGAAAAACCAGAAAAAAAAAAAAAAAAAAAAGAGAGAGAGAGAGAGAGAAGTGGGGAAATCAAACCAGCCTGAGGCTGCGGGGGTGGTTAGGAGACACCAGTCATCATGCAGGAGAATCAGCTCCTTCCACCCCACTGTCACTGCCCTCCTACAGCCCATCAGTGCTCCCTCCGCTAAGGGAACACTGCTCTAACTGCTCTCCCCGCCTCTGCCTCCCCCTTCCCGGGACATCCTCCCAACAGCCCTATTAACCTCCTAGCACACAGCTCATAAACCTTCGATGGTGGCCTGCTGCCCACTGGATTCAGATCGGTCCTCTCACCTGACATTCAAGAGCCTCTGTGAATGGCCCCCACCTGCCTTTGCAGCTTACCTCCCACGTTTGTACCCACTGGTCTTTGCTCACTCATGCTCAGTTCTTTCCAATTGTGTGTGTGTTTCTGTATTTCCTCCACCTGAATGCCTTTCCCCATCCCAGAAAGGATTCCTGAGACACTTTAGCTGCCTGCTATAAAAGCTACCTACTTCCCAAGCCCTGGCCTGGGTCTCCAGCCACAGGGGACTTCTCTCCACGCTGAGACTGCGGACTGGCATGTCTGTTGTGAATCCTAGAGGGCAGGGTTCCCGTCTTGCTTACCTGTGTACTGCCCCCACTTCCCACCTGGCCCAGTGCCCGGCACACAGTAGGAATGTGTTGCTATTGGGTTGAAGTACAGTGAGATGAGCTACAGCTTGAGAAATGATGCTTGGAGTAGTAAATACATAAATACATAAGTGTGAGCCCAAATGAAAGGGACTGAGAAAGGCTGGGAGGCTTGTGAAGAGAAGAGGGAAAACAGTTCACTGAATACAGAATTTTCGTCCCACCCAGTCTGTCCCCAGAGTTCGTAGGAGGAAGGTGAGTGGGCTAGCAGAGCCCCTCTGGCTGATTCCATTTCAGCCAGAGGAGAAAAGGGGCCGGGCTGCAGCTGGGTGCAGGAAGGAGGGGGAACAGAAGGGTGCTGGGGGAAGCAGCAGTGTGTTAAGCATTTTCACCATCTGTTTCCTGGGTAGGAAAGGAACCTCTCAGTGCACCCTGCCTCCTCCATCACCACCACCAATTGCAGAATTGAAAGTGACATTCTGCTAGCTGGAGCACATTTAGTAAACAGACAAGAGCTGCCTTCACTGTGAGGCCCAGAGTCCGGGTCGTAGGGGCACCTCATTCATTTATTCATTCATTTGACAAATGTGAATCAGGAGCTAGGAAGCATGCCAAGTAGAGACAAAACAGACCCAGTCTGGGTCTTGGGGAGCTTGCGGTCTAGTGGGGAGGCAAACACGTATACCAAAGACAAAAACCAAACAAATACAAAACCCTGAGAGACAATAGGTGGGAAGGCCTGATTTAGAAGGGAGCCAAGGCACACTTCTCTGAGATGTGACCACTGGGGCTAAGACAAGATTCTTCTCTAGGGTACTGGACTGAAACGCGCCCTCACTTCTGGGCCACGGTGGCCCCAGCTGAGCTCACTTTGTTGTTCAGTGGTGGAAACCTTTAGCCACATCTGGGACTGAGGTCTCACCAACCCTAGCTCACTCCGGGCAGAACCCTCCTACGAAGGTAATCAGGGAAGGAGATGAGAGATACCACGTGTGCGTGTGGTGGTGGCGGCGGGGGAGTCCCCAGCACTTCAGTTCTCGAGCCCGTGAGGCAGCTGTAGTGCCAGCATCAGCCTCTCTGGGCCTAGTTCCCAGCTGACTTCATGGTTGTGACACCCTCATATGTTGACAACCACCAACGTGCTGACTGCATAGGTTGAGGGCTTGTGGTTACCAAGAGACAAGAATCTCTCTCTCTTCTTGTCTCAAAATCTCCAAGCCACTTAGAGATGCTCCTGCCTGCAAGGTCTGGGCACGTGCGATTTCGGGCAGAAGGCACATGGGGGGGACACAGAAACATATTTAACACCTGCTTCCTCCTCCTCGATCCCGGCTCCCCTCGAAGAAGCTGCATCCTGGGGCGGGGAGATTAGCACTGGACTTGGGCATCACAGAACTTGAAACCCAAGTCTTTGTTGGCTGGCAGTGTAACTACAAACAAGCTGCTTAACCTCCCTGAGCTGGGTCTGTAGACGAGTGACTCCCCGCCCTGATGCAAAACACCTGGCTCCGCCCCGATGGCGCTACCTGCTCAGCTCCACACAAGCACCTCGCTGTCTTCTGCCCTCCTCCTTTGGGGTGCCCTCCCACCGGCATCACAAAACCACCTTGTCCAAAGCTAGATGCCATTTCTGCCTCTAACCTGTTTTTTTCACCTGCTTCCTCTCTGTGACCCACAAGTCACCTCAGACGCCTCTCTCTCTCACTGGCCACCTCCAGCTGCTCTCCAAGAGCCTTAATTCTGACTGCTGGGTGACTCTGGCAGCCACTGCCTCCTTTTCCCACCCCACTGCTGAAGCCGGACGCAAACGCTCCCCATTTCTCACCCGGAATACCGCAGGTTTCCAGGCCCTGAGGTGTATGCCCAAACCGCAACCAAGGCAATCTTGCCATCACTGTTCACAATCCTTCAACTTCTGTACACCACCTTCAGGACAAAGTCCAAACTCCTTAATGTGACTCAAGGCCCATTGTGACCTGCTCCTGTCCAATCCCTCTCTGACCACCTCCTTGAGGGCACGCCTTACTAGTGAAGTCCAAGAACATGTCCTGTATGCCACCTGCTTCCTCTGCCTTGAACACTTACTTCTCTGCTTCTAGTCTCCACTCAAGCCTCGCCTCCAGGAAGCCTCTTCTGGCCTCCCCAGGTTACGGGAATGACCCCTCTTCCAGGATCCCCCAGGACCCAGTGCTTCCCACATCAGAGAACTCATTGTGCTGACCTGAACTGCCTGTGGTTCCCATTTAGACTTGTGCCTGGTACATAGTAGGTGCTCAGAAAATGTTCAATGAATAAACACAGAAATGAAGGACCAATTGCACTGTGAAGAGCATGACACTGGGAGGTAGACTGGAGGCAGTCCTAGCAGTGCTGGCTTTGCCCTCAACTCCCCGGGGAACCTTGGGCTAGGGACTTGACCTGTGGGCCTGCCCTGTTCCTCTTCCCTTGTGTCTAACCCCTTATCTGGGGGTCCTGGATGCCTGTTGCCCTCTGTACACAAAAACACACTTTGTGCAGGAGGACTCAGTTGAAGGACCCAGAGTTCTAGTCCTTCAGGTTCACCACCACCCCAGAAACAAGAATCAGGAGTGGAAAATAGCAGGGTGCAGGTGCAGCAGTAACTGTCAAAAGTTCACTTCCTGCCAGCTGATGATGGCAGGAAGTGGCTCAGTCACCTGCTGACTTTCCTCCTCACTCTGGATCTTTCTCAGGACAGGACTGGGTCCCTGATTTTCTCTGCTCCTCCCAGGTAGACCTCCTCCCCACCCTGAATCCTGGTTAGTAGGGCCTGGGAGGTGGGCAGTTGTGGGGGCATGTGTGGAGAAAGCCAGAAGCTCAGCTCCTGCCTCCCGAGGTGTTGGCGCGGCTGAGGCCACAGGAGCAGATAGAAGCACAAGCCTTTGAGACGTGCCAGTGGGTCTGGATCTTACCCACTGAATGACACCCCATTTCCCTGTCTCAGCTTTTCATTTTTTCCAGGGGCTAGGCATGGGGTTTGGGGCTGAATGGCATCTGAGACTGGCCACACAATAAAGCTCCATCTCCCCTGCTGAGTACTCTCGGGGCGCAGCCTATTTCTGCCCCCGTCCCTTCCATCCCCCTGCTTGTCAGCAGCTCTCGCATGCCTAGGCCGGTAATCGCATGGCAGGAACAAAGAGGCAGGCTCAGGAGGTGGCCGCAAAGGACAGGACAGCGGTTTTATATGTGGCAAAATACTTCTCCTATGGGAGTACAGACGAACAGACAGACAGACGGGGACACAGGACACCAGACAGGGAGGGAGAAAGGTTGGGCAGTGGTCTCTTCTAATCAGTAAGTAGAAGCTGCAACCCCACCCCCAGGTGGGGGGGTGAGACAACATTGGCACAGGAGGTGGCGAGACAGGCATGAGGTGCCCATCCCTGAGGTGGGCATCCAGGCAAGGCCCAGTCCTCGTTGGCACAAACGGCTCTCTCTGGCCCAGCTGGGATGCTGGGGAGGGGCAGGGCTGCTGGGCTATGAAGATGCTAGGCCAAGGGACACTCCAGGGCAGAGCGGGCACAGAAGCTTCTTGGGGAAGTGGAATGGACGCGGGCAAAGGACAGGATCACAAGAGGCAAATACAGAGCAGCAGCAGCAGCAGCAGCAGCAGCCAAGCCCCCCAGAGGAGCTCCGTGGTCCCAAGGCAACCCCTGGGTGTGGTGATCATTTCTGAGACACCTACCCACAGGGCGTCTCCTGGAGCCTCAGCATGAGAGTGAATGAGCAGTTTTTGGTTTCAAAATGAGACGGAGCAGTGTGTTCCATGGATTCCACACCCAAGGAACACAGGGACAGGGTATTTAGACACAGAGGGCCCCTCTTCTGATGGCAGCAGGCAAGGGATGTTGTAGGCAAAGCTCATTCCTCCAGCAGGGAAAGGCTGAGGCATGGAGTTGGTGGGGTGAGTAGCAGTGTCTTGGATTGCCCACTCCTCGAGGTTAGGTCTTGGGCAGGCAGGTGGCACATCTGAGCGTGCCAGTTTCTATCCAGACACCCCCCCCCCCCCGCCGGGGGCTTCCATCCTGCAGCTCTCTCCTACCAGACGCTGCCAGAAAGCTGTGGGGGGTGGGGGGGCTGGGCACGGTGAAGGACCCTGGATGTGGGTTTTGGGGGAAGAGAATTCTCATGGGAGTCTGTGGTCTTCCTCTCCAAGAAAAGCTCCCTACCATTCCCAAGTACTCCAGATTGGAAAAAGGCCCACCCCATTTAGGACCCTTAATTAGAGCCCCAAGTAGAAAGAGTTAAGGAAGTGCACCTTTTCTTTGGGAGGGAACCCCCTTTGGTGTAGAAAAGGGACACTGCAGAAATGTGGGCATCCCCCATCCATCCACACCATGTAGATAAAAATCTACAGCTGGGGCTAAAGGGCCTCCTAGGAACTGGGATGCTCCCACCAGATTTCCCCATTGAGCAAAGGCATATGAAAGGAGGGAGACAGCGCCCCCTGGAGGCCAGACACATCCCCGGGGGTGAGCCCGCGGTCCCTCCCCTCCCCTGGACTCAGAACCCTTCCTCCCAGTGTGGCCCCTGCCGCTCAACGGATGTAAACACCCCGCCCCCAGCCCTCCAGCTCGTTCTTGTTCCGACCCCCGCCCTCCGCGCAATAGCGGGCCTTATTCCGGCCTCGGTTCCGGTTGTCGGTCACCTCCTCTTCATAGTCTTCTTCCTCATCCTCCCAGGATCCCTGCTGGACTGGTGGGCTGCTGCCCCCAGCAGGGTCTCCAAGCCCTGGCCCCTCTGAGGGGTCAGTCTCCATGTCCACACACGAGTCTCCCAGCTCCGTGTAGGCAGAGTTTCGGTTGCCAGAGGTGTCAGCATCAAACGTGTCTTGACGGGACAGTGCCCGCACGGTGCCCACCCGGCCTGGTGGCTGGCTGCTGGGGTAAAGGCCTGGGGGCTGGCCCAGCTCCCCGGGGTACTCGTGCACGCTGGCGTGCTCCCCGGTGGCCCGTTCCAGCAACTGGTCCCCGGAAGCAAGGTAGGGTCCCTGGTTAGCAGACAGATGGCACACACCATGCAGATGAGGCAAAGGTAAGAGAAACACAACAAAGCAAGGCAGGTTAGTGACACACCAAGACACCAGCCTGGCTGAGGGGCTGGTTCTAGGGGCTGGGGTAGCCAAACAGACCTCAGGACATTTGCTCCCCTGTTGGGATGGGGGGCACCCAACCTTCCTAAGGCGTGAGGAGGCGTAAACTCTCCTGGTAACCATGGCACAGAGCCCATGAACAATTAGTCATCACTTCCGCAACATGTCATTAATGCTATCTTAGGCTAAAGCATCATTAACAGTTCATTAGTATCGCCACTTGTTAGTGGTTGGTTAGGTTAGTCATTGCCCCAATTTTCCAAATATCCTAAGGAGATTTTGGTTCAAGCTTACTAACCCCAGCTCCTTCAGCACAAACCAGACCCTAATCAGAGGCTTCTAGAACCCCATACTTACATAACCCCCTCAAGTCAGATGATGGGATACCTCCCCAGCCCCAGCAAAGAAGTTAAAGCAGCAGGCTAGGGAAAACAATGAGGTGGCCCAATATCCTCAGCACCAAATGCCACGTGAAGGTGACCTGATGGCCATTGCCATCAGAGGCTGCCAGGTGGGGGGTGCAAAGAAGCCTGGGTCCTAGTCCGCCCCTGCCACTTTAAGTCATGTGACCCTAAGCAAATGTCTTTCCTCTCTTTGGCCTCTCTGTGGTGGTGTGCTGGAGATTAGAGCAGCAGTTTCCAAACTGCTCCCTGCAGGGATCTACAGTGGGGTGGGGAGGGCCCAGAAGTGCTTCAGGGGTCCCCATGGGGGTGAAGCGTAAGCCAAGCCACTAGCTCCCTCTGAACAGAGTAAGGATGCCTTATCTACATGATGAGCTTCTACATGAGATTCAGTGAACAAATAGGATCTGTTGCTCAAAACAAATCTGAAAAGCAACAGTTTAGAATGGGTTTCTTTCTAGCCCTGGCTCCCACAGGAGGAAGGAGAGGCAGGGCAGGGCACCCATAGGAGGGCCTTTCCTGGAATCTGCTTAACTGGGAAAAGAATGCAATGTCCAGCATCAGCCACAGAAGATGCTACATTCTGGGTCCCTTCTGGGGGTCTCCTGGGGCTAAGGCTCTAGGGTAGGGGGCAGTATTTCTGGGTTTAATGGCCCCTGCTCTGTGGGATTCTGGGTCTGAGGGCCCCTGCTCTGTTGGGTCTAAAATGCTATGACCACTTTTGGGTCTAAAATGGTTATGGAGTCCAGCAAATGAATTTATCAGTCTTCATGTTTTCTTCCTAGTCACTTGTCTTACAAAGCCCCAAATCGGCCTCACACCCAAAAACCTCCAAGGCAGCAGATGTAGTCCTATGGGACCAGGCCTAGGGAACACCACCAGCCAGCCCCAGTCCCATCAAAAACCAGACACCAGAAACTGCCACTCATCACAATTTTGTTTTGTTTTGTTTTTTTTTTACAAAATAAAGCTCTTTCCTTCCTTTCTCATGTTCCCTGCTCTTCAGTTCCGGGCTCTGGCAGGAAGGAGATGCATGGGGCACCTACATGATGTGCTCCTGCTGTTGGGGTACCTCCCTGGCCTGCTGTGAGGTCTCCAGCCCACCCCAGAAACTGAGATTTCTCCTGAGTGAGGTGAGCACCTGTACCTGGAGGTTGGAGACAGGGGCAGGGCTGGCAGCCAGGGCTGCACTAGCCATGGTGCGGTTCAGCAGCGGATTGGGTGGAGTGCTGCTGGGCGGGTGTGTGGCCTTCCAATAGGCTTCCAAGTACTCTGCCAAGTGCTCGCAGGCATCCTCCAATTGGTTCTCGTCCAGGATGATGTCAAACATTTCCTGTGGAGGTGGGGTTAGGGGTGGGGCTGGGATGAGTCAGGCATGACCAAGGGGGTGAGGGTGTGGCCTGGGCACGGTGGGCAGAGAGTCAAGGGATTGAAGGACAAAGTTAAAAAGAGACCTCTGGATGTCCAGGAAGAGAAGGGCACTCATACGTATATGCACTGGCAGAATGATAAGAGGTCTTGGCACCCACATAATCCAACTCCCTCATTCTGGATTTAGGGCACCCAAGGCATAGACTCCCCAAAGAATGGTGCTTCTGGGGCTTGAAGCCAGTCTCTGATTGCCTGTCCAGCACGCTTTCCACTAAGACCAGTCTGCACCTATGGACCCAGCCCCAGTGTTCCTGGTCACTCTGTCTCCCACGCAAGCCAGAGGAAGCCAGAGCCCAAATCTGCCACCCCACCTCCCCTGGGTCTGAGCACTCACGGGGGGACACTGCGCCAGCTTTTCCGAGGCTGCTATTTGGACATTGAGATGTTTGGACTGAGACTTCCCTCGAGACTTGATGAGCCTCTGAAGTACCTGGTTTCGGGAGAAAAGAGGAGCTGGAAGAACCCCGTGACTCACCGAGTCAGAAAGCCAGGTCCTGGTTGGAGCCAGTGTGGACAGCCAGTGTCAGGGCTGGGGGACGTCTGGTGACTCCCAGCCCAGGCCACCTCTTTAGAAGTCAACTCGGCAGCTCTGTGAAGTGATTTCTAAAGCTCTGGCTATCCTACACAACACTCAGGCTCTCTCTCAGGTCTCATGCCAACCTGTACTGGGAGGTTCTACTAGCAGTGGCTATACCAAGGGCAGTGATTCCCCTCCCCAGCCCCTCTAACCTTCTTTACAGGCTTTATTCTCAGGGCCAACATCCCCTCCACATTAACAGCAGCCATGCTTTATGGGGCACTTGCTATGTACTGGCACTACTCAGTGCTTTATACACGATCAAGTCACTTAGTCCCGATAATAATCCCATTAGGCAACCACTATTATTACTCTCACTCAATAATAATAATAATAATAATAATAATAATAATAATAATAATAGCTAACTAAAACAAAGCCACAACCATAACTAAGTGATCAAAGTTAACATCACCAATGATGCAACATCATGTGACTCCTGATGCAATGTACTCAGAAGGTGATATTCTGACCCAAACTGCAAAACCTAAATCCCATCACAAAGAAAACATCAGACAAACCAACACTAAGCAACAGTTCCAAAATAAGTGATCGATACTTTTTCTTTTTTTTGGTATGTGGGTAGTTCCCTGGCTGGGAATCGAACCCAGGCCGCAGCATTGACAGCGCCAGCGCCAAAGCCTTAAGCCACTACACCACCAGGGAACTCCAAAAATGGAATTATTTTAAATTAGTGAATTGAAAGATATGTGAATTATAGCTCAATAAAGCTGTTCAACAATTCGTGAATCTGAGTGAAAGGTATTCAAAGAATGAGAGGTCTTTGTACTATTCTTGCGACTCTTCCATAAATTTGAAATTAAAGTAAAATTATTTTAAAAAATAGAAGCGATATAGTGCTTAGTAGGTACCAGCCACTTTGCATAGTTAAACCACTTATTTAGTCTTCCCGACCACCACGGGAGGATCCCTATTTTGCAGGTGAGCAAACTGAAGCATCAAGACATTAGGTGAGGAGTTCCCTGGTGGTGCAGTAGCTAAGGCTTCGGTGCTGTCAACGCTGCGGCCTGGGTTCGATTCCCGCCAGGGAACTACCCACATTAAAAACAAAAAAAGACATTAAGTGACTTGCCAAAGGAGCACAGTGCTTCTGGCCAAGTGGAAGCACTGGGACATAAACCCAGGCAGTCTGGACTCTCAGAGTCCCCACCCTTAACCTGAGTGCTCTTCCACGGGGGAATGGATCTGTCTGTTACTTTCAGGCTCACCATTATCTCACTGGATCCTTTCAACCACCCCAGGAGGTACTTAGATCCTACCATCTCCTCTATGCTCATTAGAAACTTCAGACTCAGTAAGGTTAAGGTTAAGGTTAACTGGGTGCTCAGCTCAGAGAGTGCTGTCATGGATGATAACAGTTACCACCCCTGATCTGCCATCAAACAGAACTCAGGGCTCTTTATACCATTACCTCGAATCCTTTCAACAATAGCCCAGGGAGGGATTATAATCCCCATTGTATAGGTGAAGAAATTGAGGCTCAGAGGCCTCGATTTCAATTAATAACAGCCAAAAACTGAACAATAAAATCTAATTAATTAATTCATAAGCCAACCAGAACTGGGATTTGAACTGCATGCTAACTTCCAATCCTTCACCTACACTTGCCCTCCAGGTTCCTAAACCCCTGCTAACATCTGGGAGGGAAAACGAATGGGGCTGCAATATGACAAGAAGTTAATCAGCCTGCCTACCCATTTCACCTCTATCAAGGTCCAATGAGGACAATGCAGCAAAAAGGACTGAAATCCAAAGACAGGAAAGACCTCCCAACTGTCAAGTAGCCGGGTGACACTGGGACAAAAAGCACGGAATTCTCTGTTTTCAGGACCAGGGATATAAGGTCAACCAGAGTGGAGTCAGGGAATTGGCCTGCATGACCCTAATAAAAATATTTCTATTGTTCTTTATATAATATGATAATAAATACATGACGAGGCATATTACACCAGACCATTTGCTAAGTGCTAAGTAGTCATTCCCATTAGGATGAATCTTCCCAGTATCTGCATGATGGAGATTGACACAAAAGGAAAGTCAGGCTGGGGAATTAGTAAGCAGTGGCAGGGATTTGAACAGGCAGCCTGAGTCCTGAGCGCCCCTGTCCCCCTGGGGTCAGGCTCCCGCACCCACCTTGGGAGAAGTAATCTTGATGTAAACAATGATGGGGGCCAGTGAGGTCTTGGAGAGCTGGGCCGGATGGTTGATGGTGTCGGCGTCCAGGGCGACCAACTGAAGGGTCCGGGCCAGCTCGAAGATTCGTTCAATCTCGCTCTGAACCTCAGCTGGGGGCATAGAGTCATGGGGGAGGGGAATGTAAGGGAGCCCCCCCAGGAGGCAGTAGGTAAAGAGAACACTTCTGGAGATGCCCCCCCACCACCTGCCCCTCCCACATCGGACCCCAGAGACGGGGGTTGTGGAGGTGAGCTCACCCAGGCTGGAGCGTGTGTTGGAGCGCTCAATGATGATGTGTTTGCTGGGGTTGTTGAGGACTGAGCGCTTAGCGAGGGAAATGTCGGCTGTCACACGAGTGATGGAGATCCTGAGGGACGGGACATAGGGAGTCACAGGTCAGCGTGGGCTAGAATGCCCTGCCCACTCCCTAGGCTCCAGGACTGCCTCCTATCCCTCAGTCCAAGAGTCCCAAGATTACCATTTAAGCCATCCCACCCATGCCCAGAGCAGAGGACCACAGTGGGAGTGGGGAACTGCTCCCAGGGTCTTACCTGCCATCGAACCGATGCTTCAAGAAATCAAACAAAGCTTTCTGCATCATGTCTGTAACCTGGGGGGTGGGGGGAATCAGGGGTTTAAAGCCACTGAGGAAGGGTAGGCTGCTGGGTAGCTGCACCCTCACATTCCATTTGCTTCTTAAATTTCTGAGATGAATGGGCCCCTGGGAAGTGGGAGGGGAATTTCTTCTGAGTCTGAGGGGCCTCCAATGGATTCTCTGATTCCAAAGGTCCTTCTAGGTGGTATCTCTAGGAAGACTCTTCTGGGGAAGTTTTGGGAGGGACTGGACCCTTCTGGGTGGGTCTCCCTGTGGGTTGGGTCCCTCTGGGAAATGTCACTGAAGATGTCACCCTCTGGGGAGGACACCCTGGGAAGCTGAGCCCTTCCAGGGGATCTCTCTGGTGTCTGAATCTTTCTTTGGAGTCTCTCTGGAGGTCTGGGTCCCTCTGGGTCTACTGCCCTCTATGGGCTCCTACCTCATAGCCCTTGAGCGACGGTCCCACCAGGATGATGGGCCTCATGGAAGGCACCACGTCATAGGGGGGCACATGCTCTGTCTGGAGGGGAAGCAGGGAGGGGAAACCCAGAGTGGATATGGCATTAGCCCCTCTCCCCCAGCCTGCAGGCTCCCCCATGCATCCTTTCCTCCCCCTTGTCCCAGAGCCTAGATGTGGAAATCAGGGTGGGGGTGGGGAGGGATGGCCAGGGAGAACCAGGGGGGCAGATATGAGAATGAGTATTAGAAGGTCCCCCTAGCTCATCCCGGGGGAGGAGAGGAGCAGGCACACAGAAAGCTGTGATACTCACCGACTTCTGCTTCTGTTTGGCTGGGTCCAGGGATTGCCAAGAGAGGGGAAGGGAGAGAGAAGGGAGGGCACCCAGGCAGGGGCATAGGGCAAGGAAGGAGCCAGGACAAGAGAGGGAGGAGAAGCGGGCAGACGAGGAGAGATAACAGGGCATGCGTGTTAGTGACAGACAGAGCTAGAGAGAGGGGGTGGGACCCCCATGCCAAGAGGGAGCCAGAGAAAGCCCTGGATCAGGGCTGGGAGCGGGACTGACCATCAGTCCAGTGGACTTGGGAATATTCATACATACCAAGACCCCCTTTCTGGGTCTTAGAAAAGAGCTGGGAAGGGTGACAGCTTACTTTGATACCCATCTCTTGCCCCCAAAGCAGGCCCATTTTAAGGGTTCCCTTAACTGTCTTTGCTCTGCAGTAGACCCCCACATGCCCATGCTAGCTCCATGGAATTGAAAAGGGCAAAGAAGGGTCACCATTCCACTCTCCCCTTCACATGAGGGGGTGGGGAACAAATATGGAATATCCCACTGGTAGTGAGGGAAAAGGTCAGGTTTCATTAGCATCAGACCCTGCCGCCAGTGGGGTGGGGAGCAGCCTTCCAAGGGAAGGGGTGCTTCGATTGTAAGAACCATCCCCTCCTGAGGAATGGACAGGGGTGGGGTTATGTGTGGTGATGGATGTGCCTGTCCTCTGTGTCACCCTACCCCTCCCTCCTCGGCTAGAAGCCGTGATCGCCCCAGAATCAGGCTGGTACCACATCTGGATCTACTCTAGCCCCCTCCCCTGCCAAAGAGTGGGCACCTGACCCCCCTCCCCCTTGTAAGAACCCAGCAAGAATTACCTTCTTGAAGAAGGGGATGCGTTTGCCGTGGGGTGGCGGGGTGGTGACACTGCTAACACTAGTCTTGGGAGAGCCGCTGTGCTCCCCAAGCTCTGCCTCCTCATCTTCTAACTCTAGGGGGTCTAGTTCAAATGCTAAGTTAGTCATTTCATTACCTGGACCGAAGAGTCAGAAGAGAGGGAGGAGGGAGGCGAGGTGGGGAGGAGTGAGATGGACATGGAGACACAAAAACAGAACGCGGGGATGGGATGGGGAAAAAAGAAAGAAGAAGAGGTGAATGGAACAGGGCTGGGAGAAATGAATGGGGGGGTAGGGGTAGGGGAGTCAGGCAGAGAGATGGAGCTACCAAAGAAATGGGAGAGGAGAGACATGAGAGGATGGGCGCTGACAGGCCCAGCCTGTGGGGGATCCTACTCTTCATGGACAGGGGACCACCAGATATATTTGCTGGACTCAGGATTGGGGTGCCCCCTACGGCAGGGAATGGAGGGGAAAGGCAGTGGGGAAACCACCCCACCCAGAAGCTCCCCCCGACTCCCTGGGGAGGTAGCAGCTCTTACCACTGGCAGGGGGCGTGGGGCGGCGGGTGCCAGTCACCACGTCTCCCAGACTGGAGCTGGAGTTGTCACCTGATTTGCTGTGTGGGCAGAGAGGCAAATGGAGCTGTGAGCAAAGGGGTGGGTGTGAGGGTGGGGGAGTCTTGTTCTCTCACATGCTGCCCTGCCCCCCAAGATTCTCCAGCCCCATTGGTGATGTCACAGGCAGGTCTGTGCCCTCAGGAAAATGGGTCAACCCTTGAGGCCTAGTCCTGGTTGGATGGCCTCTTGGGGGCTGGCAGTGCCCTGCCCTCAGCCAGACACCTGGAGCTGAGGCGATTCTGGCGCAGCTTCTGTTCCTGCAGCAGACGCAGGCTGTCCAGTTTGACAGGGCTGGGGATGAAGCCAACCTCACAGCCCTCCTTCACCAGTCGCCCGATCCACCAGTCATTATTGTATTTCTGCAAACAACAACGGCAGGTGAGGTGGGAGGGACCAAGAGGGAGACTGGAGGTGTAAGCCAGCAGCCACCCTCCAGGGGAAACCACCCCCAAGACTTGCCTACCCTGCCCAGGGGATGGCACCCTCAAAGCGCAGTGCCCTTGGCTCCAGCCTTTGAGTCTAGCCCCCAATTCTCAGTACAGCTCCAGGACTAGCATCCTCCTCTTGGGCCATGGACCCCCTGCCCCCAGCACATCTCTTTTCTGAAAGTCCTTCCTCCCTTGCCCTGGAACAGCAGGGAGAGAAGTAAATGCTGACACTTACATGTGTCTAGCAAATGGCCACTCCACTTACAGGCCTCATCACAAGCCTGCCCAGCAACCTTGTGACCCAGGCATTACCACCCATTTTTCCAATGAATATTTAGAGGTTCAGAGAGATGGAGAGATTTGTCTAGAGTCACACAACCTACTGCCCCGCCCACCCTCTCTACCTCTTTGATGTGCAGGAAGTCCTTGGGCTCAAAGGTGATGGCCACTCCCTGCACAGGCACCTCATCCCCTGGAGACGGGTTGTAGCCAACATTTGTCCGCACAGCAAATGCCACCGGCTTGGTCTATAGGAGGTGTGCAGGGAGGAGACAACACAGGGTTAAACCATAATGGAACATGCAACTTCCTGACTCGGGTGGTGATTATGTGGAGGTTCGCTTTGTAAATTGTTCATTAAAAGGTACAATGAGTGGTTTACATAGTTTATGTATGTTAAAAATTTTCACAATAAAAAAAGAAAGCAGAAAATAAAATTCAGCCCTCCCAGAGTAGAGCGGAACACTGGGGAATAAGTATCAGGAGTGGGAGAGCCCAGAATGACACCCAGAAGAAATAATAGTAATAATAATAATAATAATAATAATAATAATAATAATAATGGCAGCGACTGTTTAGTGTGCCAGGTACTATGTTTCATGTTTGCATGTATTATCTCATTTTTTTCATCACAAAAACTCGATGAAGTTAAGTATTATTCTCTTCATTTTAATGAATGAGGAGGGCAAAGTTCAGAAAGGTTAAGCGACTTGCCTAAGATCACACAACTAGTAAGAGTCAACCCAGGAAGTTTGACTCCAGAAAGAAGTGTAAATTTTTAGCACGTCTCAAGCTCCTATGATATGTGGAAACAGTATTGGGCACTTACTTTACTATATAAGGAGGCCCACACTTTATAGGTGAAAGACAGAGGCACACTGAGGCCCCAGGGTACACCCGCTAGGAAGTAGCAGTGGGGCCAAGACATGACCCTGGGAACATCCAGGCTGTCCCTAAGGCCTGGGGGTGGAGAAGGTACACCAGCACAGCCCCTCCCTTCTTTCTCACCTTGGCTTTCTCGAGCTGGGCTAATGCCTGGCGCTCTGCTTCCTTCCTTAAGGCTTCCCGGTCCTCTTCCAGAGACACGTCAGAGTCTGATGGACGGCTGGTATAGGACTCCGCTGAACCCTGAAAACAGACAGGGCCAGCTCAGGGCCAATGCTGCCTCCACAGCTCCTGGACCTCAGGAGGTGTGGAAGTGCCATCCATCATGGGTGCCTCAAGCCCCAGCCAGCCCAGCATGATACCACAGGGTCTAGGAGAAGTGGTATTAGAAGGAACCTGGGGCTGAGAGAAGAGTGTGGCCCTAGGAAGGGTGACAGCAGCAAGCTAGGGGTTAAGGCAGGTCTAAGGACAGCTGCTTGGGGCCCAGGGAGGGGCAGGAAACTGATAGGGGCAAAGCACAGGAGAGGAGTGCCAGGGGACGAGTCTCCATTGCCTGCTCCTCCTTCCCTCTCCTGTCCCCAGCACTGGCTGGGAAAGACTCAGCAGAAGCCCAGTGGGTCCTTCCAGGGACTGTAACTACCAGCATAGACCTGAGCTTTCTGCACTGTTGGTAGTGGGCAGCATGCTTGGCATGATGGGGCCATCAAAATTCTGCCATCTTCTTCTCAAGGGTAAGGGAAGACAGAATCCCACCTGCCCTGCCAGAATCAGTCCCAACCCTCAGGGTCTCATAAGATGCAAAAGAGAGTCCAGGGATCCTTGGGTGGTGCAGGTAGAAGAGGCAAGTTAAGAGCAGAACACGGGGCAGGCCCTTCCCCAGTACGAGGGCTATCGGTGCCAGGGTTAAGGCCGGCTCAGAAGTCTGGATGTGCCAGGAAGCTGGCCTCGACCACACTGACCATCCCAGAGCACAACTCCCTCAGAGATGCAGGCATATGTGTAAGACACACAGAGCCTGTCCAGACCCACATTGTGAATGAACTCACTTACTCATGGATGTGCTTGGATGTGCAACTTCAAGTGTGTTTAGGAGGGTATGCTCTATGATATATGCTGGATATGCATGACTGAATGGAGACAGGTACACGTGAGCACATACAGAGGGGCACCCTAGGCGTCAGTGCCCCAATAGGTGTGCAGCATGTGAGGGCAGGAGCCAGAAAATGTGGATTTGTGTCCCTGTCCAGCAGTGCTATCGCCAGAAGGGGTGGGAGGTGATGTGGGGGAAAGACTAGGACTGCAGAGATGTGGGGGTTCCTTCCTGAGGGCATTAAAGGGTCACTTGGCCAGAAATGCCCATTAGGGGGGTTCCCTGGTGGTGTAGTGGCTAGGCTTCGGCGCTTATAACGCTGTGGCCTGGGTTCGATTCCCAGCCAGGGAACCCCACGCCAAAAATAAATAAAAGAAATGCCCATTAGCGTGGTATGGAGGGAACCTGGGAAAAGAAGATAAAGTCCCAGCTTCCCCAGAGGGGCATGGTCATTAGCTGGTGTAGCTGCCCATCCTTCCCAGCCAAATCATGAAAATGGGAGACATATGAAGGAAAAGGTTAGGGGTGGGGGATGAGGTCAGTAATAGAAGCTGGAAAAGAGACAAAGAGACGCAAAGAAAGGAGAGTGAAAACCAGCCAATCTATCACTCTTCGTTCCTCCTGACAGGAACACCAAGAGTCAGGGAGATAGATGTGCAGAGAGCCAGAGAAACAGACCCAGAAATAGAGTGGCAGCGATCACTTAGTGACCCAAAATGCACATGCACATATGCACATACACGCGCACACGCGCATGCACACAGACATATCAGGAATGGTGGGAGTCAGGAAAACAGTGAGGAGGCAAGGAGACAGGCTGGAGTGAAGGCCCACCCCACCAGCATTCCTGAGGGGCTTCTCCCACCCACTCCCTCCCCATCCCCAGCTTACCACTACAAGGGTCCGGCTGGGCACCTCCATCCCGGCGCCCTCAGTGCCTGGCCCTGCTGACCTAGGAGGTGGCCCAAACTGCCTGTTCCTCCAGGAGGCTCAGGTTTCAAGCAGAGTTGCTACATGTGCAAACTGCTAGGGTATATTTAGCTCAGAGATGTGGCAAGGACTACCCCCCCCCATACTCCCCGCCACCTACTGGGGGTGGTCAGAGCTAGGGAGCTGAGATGAGGAAGGATTGGAGGCTGGGGTCTAACACCCTGGGTTGCCAAAGGCCTTTTTCTGTCAACAGGGGTTACACTGAGCACAGTGCCATTCTTCCTAGCCCCTGGCCCTGGCCCTGGCCCAGCTGTGCAACAAGAAGAGGAAGGAGAGATTGAAGAAAGAACTTCCTGCTTGTGTACGTAGGAGACCCTGGAATGAAGGGCCCCTTTCCTGACCCTCTCAGGTCAGGCCTGGGCTCACACGTGCCAAGTGCTCTGGAGACAGAGGAATGAAAAAGAAGGGCCTCAATCCAATCTGTGGTGCGTCTGCCTGGCAACACCCTCTCTCTTCTGGCCCAAGGTGGGGCCTGACCTCCGGGGGGCTCATCCTGCCTTCTGTCCTGTTCTCTGCCCTCGTATGTCCTACCCATTTCCTTTGCAACATACTCCTTTTCCTTCTCAGATCCTAAGCCCTTTTCGCCTTTTTTGGGGTACCAGGCTTTGTTGAGATGCTCCGTAGTCATAGCAACCACATACCTCTCTCGCTGCCTCTCCCTGAGCCTGAGATGGCCCAGGGTTGAGAATGAGAACAGAGATGAAAACGGCATCTTCCTGACTGAGCATGGAAGACCCCAGAAAGCTACTCAGTCAAGGCTGCTGGGCTAAAGCCCTCTCTAAAATCAACTCCCTCCTGCCTCTACCCTGCCTCCCTCAACACACTTGCTTGCTCTCTGCATGTTAAAGAACAGTCATATCTGGATGTGAGGAGGGCATTTCCCTGACCCACACTTAACCAGGGCTCCAGGGACTCACATGTCCTGGCTCCTCATTTCTTAGGACCTGCCTCTACTTCACACTGTCACAGATTCTGGGGGAGGACATGGAAGCAGACAGCCGGCAGGGGGAGTGGGTGACAGCCCGAAGCAAGCTAGGAGGTGGCAGGCCAGGCTGTCCCTGAATGAGATGACGCAGACAAGCAGTAGGGGCTGGTGTCTGGTGCTGGGGGAGGGGCTAGCGGGGGCTGAGGGAGTGGGTGCAGTTGACAGTATATGCAGGAGAGGTCATGGGGTGTCAGGGTGGTAGGTAGTTCCAGGCAAGGGGGCCGGTGCCTGGAGAAAGCCTCAGACCCAGCTCACCAATGCTGGGCTCCACCAACCAACCACCTCCCTCCTCTCAGCCCAGCCTCCCCATTACCTGGCGGACAAAGCTGTTGGATGTTGTATCTGAGGATGTGCTCCCATCCGACCTTTTGAACCGCCCTTTCCTCTTGCTGTATTTGCCCTGGAGAAGCCAGGAAGGGATAAGAGTGGAATCAGAAAGGCCCTCTCTTCCAAACCTCATCCCATCAGGCCCAAGCCTTGGGAATACCATTCCCAGATCTGAACAGCCGACACCCCCATCTTCTTCCTGAGATGGTACAGCCCGAGGGGGGGGAGGGCCCAGACCACAGCCTTGGGGTGGGGGACAGTCCATGAGAACCCTAGGAAGCACACACAGAAACCCCCAAACCAAGCCAGAGAAGCTGAGAAGGGAGAGGCCCTGCATAGCTGGAGGCTCATTAGGCAGCAAAGCCAATTAAGATGCTGGGCAGGCTGCAGTGGCCTCGGGGGAAGGGAGAGGCTGCCTGCAGTGCTGGTGAGGTGGGCAGAGAGGACTAGGGAAAGTTCCCCTCCCTCTCCTCAGCTGGAGGGAGGAGGTCTGAGTGTGCCTGTGGCCCCCAGAGGGAAGAAAAATTGCCAACTGCCAATGGGGCCCAGCTTGGCTTTTCTCATGCCCAAGTCTTGCTTTCCTTTTTGAGGAGAGTGGCAGCTGTCAGCTCTTGGGAGACCCAAAACTAGATTTCCAGGGAGGAAGTAGGGGGCGTGGAAAGGTATCTAGAAAGTAAACATCTAACCCCAATCCCTGCCCATGGCTAAGGGCACAGATTTAACTCAGGGAGAGGGGAGTGGCTAACCTGGCAGGACTTTTTCTCAGCCCGCTCCTCACAATTACAGTGATTATTACACCTCTCCTCAAGGGGCCAAGAGGGATCAAGCATCTACTATCTGACTCCGAGCTGCCACTATCTACATCCTGTCCCCATGGTACTCACCAGGCTGCATCAGTATAAATGCCCCTTGGCCCTGCCCCAAGACAGATCCCTGTGGGTAGGCTGGCTCAGTCTCACTGGCTAGGCTCCTGATTTGGCTGGAGTGAGCACTGCCTGACCACTCAAGCAGCCACACATCCAAGTATTTCCAGGCCTCCTGTAAAGGGGGCTGCTTCTTTGCCCTTCCCAACTCACATATACACATTGGCCCCAGGCTAGTCCAGAGTACAGGATGATGACTGAGGCTTCAGGCCCTCTAAGCCCCTGCCCCTGGCCTGAACCCTAGAGTTCCTTTACCAAAAAAGGAAGATAAGCCACAACCAGACTAGGGACTCTGGAACCTTGGACCTGAGTATAAGAAGGAGGATGGATAGCTGGGAGAAAAGAGCATCTGGGAACCCCAGAATCCTCCCATATATATATATATATATATATATATATATATATATATATACACACATACACACACTCAACCTCTAGGATTGAGGATCTCTACGAACTTAAGAGGATCCCCCAGTGAGCTCCACACTCTCTTTTATACTACCACCCCAGGAAAAGGGAGTGGCACCCAGAGGGACAAGGGACAGCTGAAAGGAAGGCCCATCAGCTGCCTCCCAGGCTCCAAGGGGCCTGGGGTGGAGAAGGTATTTTTAGTTCTGACCTGACTCCCCCCCACACTCACACACACACTCACACACATACCCTTGAACCACATTATCTTGGTGGTTACAGTTGCCCTGGCCTAACCACAGCAAGAAAAGAGTTAATGCTATTATAGCCTAGGGGTGTTGACAGATTAGAGAAGGACATGTCCCAGAGAAATCCAGGGCAAGACCACCTTAGACCCTGGTAGTCACTACAGGAGCACTCACCACACCCAAGAATGTCCCTTCCTGGGGTAATCCATGGGCACAAGAAGTGTGAGTGGGGTTGGGCAGCAGACCTCCTCCCCCAGGTAACACAGCTTCTTCCCCCTCCAGGACAGTGAGTTGGCATCCATCCAACTTTCCAAACTTTGGAGGCGTTTTGTCCGGGGGTGGGGAGGGAGATAACGTGGGTATTAGAGGAAAGGAGCTGGTCCAATACAGGGGTGTAGCTGAAGTGGCTGGAATGGCGAGGCCTGGCCCCTTCCCCACTTTCGAGGGCTGGAGTCTGCAGCTCCCAAGGCCTGCTGGCGCCGCCCTTCGTATCGCCTCGGCCGTCTCCCAGTGCCGCCCCAACCCCACCCACCCCCGCCTGCGCCCCTGGGCGTGCTTTGGGTCGCCCCCTTAGCCTGAGCTCGCTTTCTAGCCTCCCTCAACCCCGAGATCGCCCCCCCAGCCAAACATTCTCAACCCACTGGAGCCGGTACCCGAGCAGCAGAGACCCTCAACGCGGGGAACACGAGGAGGCGAGGGTGACAGGCGGCCCGACCGCTCCCTCCCAGCTCAGCAAAACCGCAGCCCAACTCCGGGCCAAGCGCCCATCAATCAATAACCAGCAGGAACGGAGGGCGCGCAGGCGCCCCTCTCCGCGCCGAGCATATAACCCCTTCCTCCCCAGCGCCCCTCGAGCCGACCCCACAAGGTCTGCGGGAGCGGCCCCCTTCTTTCAGCCCGGCCACCAAGCCTCACCTGTGGGCTGGGGTCGAAGACCTCCATAGGAATCTCCTGGGAGGGTGGGTAAGGGCCCCGGGACATGCTGGTCTTCTGGACCATGGAGAGGAGCCTCCCCTCCGGCCACTGGCCCGACCCAGCCGGGCGCCTTCAGCACATGAGAGAGACCGTCGGAACCAGAGCGGCGTAGCGCAGCCAGCACCGGATCCAGCCACCTGGCCCAGCCTGCGGTTGCCCTCTTCCAGCCTTCCCTCCCTCCTCCCGCTCTCTCCACAGCCGCCGCCGCCGCCGCCGCCGCCTCCTCCGCCCCTGAAGACTCAGCATCTCCCCCCGCCCGCTCCGCTCCCCCAACCCCTCCTCCCTTCCTCCCTCCTCCCGCTCCGGCCCCGCCCCTCGCAGCCCCTCCGCCGGCTCCGCACAGACAATGGGAGAGCAGCCAGGGGCAGGCACGCCCCTATTGGCTCTGGAGCCCGGCACGAGCTGGCCTGGGACTGGCCTGGGCGGCCCACTCTGCGGGGACGGGGGTGGGGAGTGGAAACTCGCCCTGGGGTTGGGGGCGGGGGAGCTGATTTACCAGGAGATGCTTAGCGCTAATGGAGGTGTAGCACGGATTAGCTTGCCTGGCGCGCCCCACTTACTTCCCAAACCGTTCTTCTGAGCGGGTCTCCCCATTCCATTCCAGCTTGGGCCACCGGAACTTCCCGGACTCGGTGATCCTGGCACCCAGCTCTAACTCCTTCTCCCTTGCGTGGGCCCAGGCCTCCCTGAACCAAACGGAAGGTTCTTCACCCTCTAACGTGGAAGCTGGGGTGGGGAGGGTGTCCAAAGGGAGTCCCAACAGAGACAGCAACAAGAAATCTCAGGGACCGAGGACTCCTTCTGCCCTACTCGCTATATCCCCCATGCCTTTCAGGAGCTGGGTGAGATCCATGTACTTTGAAACAGAGAAGAAAGAGGAGGAAGAAATGTGGAGCTGAGAGAGCAAAGACTAGCTAAAGTCAAAGATAATGACCTTTGACCTAGAATTGCGCCCCGTTCATCCTTGAATTGGGGACAAATATCCAGGGGACAAATACCCACCATAATCTGTGGCGAGAAAAGGACTAGAGGATTCTGGCAAGAGACCTTGGTGCCAATTTGGGTCAGTCTCTTTGTGGTGGTGTGGCTCTGGGCCAACCACTACACCTTTTCTGTATAATGGACTGTAGCATCTTTGTCACCTGGAATTATTGGGAGGATGAAGGAGAATGAATTTAAGTGATGGATTGCTGGGTTCTTTGGCAATGTTGTAAGGTGCTGTGCAGGGGTCAGTCACAACAGGAGGATCTGTTACAATCCCGTGTATAATGTACACCCATATTTTTGGCTCAAACTTTCAGGGGAAAAAAATCTTCCATTTTAATTTTTTTTTTTTTTTTTTTGTATGTGGGTAGTTCCCTGGCTGGGAATCGAACCCAGGCCGCAGCGTTGACAGCACCAGCGTCGAAGCCCCAAGCCACTACACCACCAGGGAACTCCCTCATTTTAATTTTTTAATTCACATTTTTGTTTATATTTCAGTAGTTGTTTTTTGTATTATAAAGGAATTTTAGCATTTATTTTTAACGTTATGATACAAGAAATTTTATGTAACAAATAATTTATACATAAACAAGAAATTTTATGTATAAAATATTTTATATATAAAATAACCTGATTATCATATTCCAGGGTATTATCTTGTGTACAGATATCATTATTGATTTCTAGAGTTACACTTTTAACTCATAAATAAAAGAATTAAAAACATTTATATACATATGGAATTAGTACTACCCATCTACGAGTAAAATGCACATCCTTACAAATTGGAGGAAAAAAGTGACCAGTATACATGGCAAAATATGGTACTTGCCCCCTCTATCCCTTCTCTTGCTCCACAAAGAGGAGAGATGAGAAGTAGAATGCAGATTTGACCAGGTTCAGTGACCCTAATGTAAGGCCAGCCTGCTGTGTTCTGCTGCAGGTGAGATTAGAATACACTGACTATGACTCCTCACCCAGAATTATGCAACAAGTGAATGGCCAACCTAAGTCGGTTCTCTGATCACATTCCTTTGAGGGTAGGTGCACGTGAAGCCTATTAGAGAAAAAAAAAAGTCTATTAGCATTGTTTCATGAATAGATCCAACCCTGAACAGGGTTCTCATCTGCCCTTTGGGCATAGGAGAGAATGTATGGGTTTTGCAGTCAGAACGACCTGGACTTTCAATTTCTGCTACTTTACTTAGCTGTAAAATCAGATAATTGTGTTGTAAGTAGTATAAATTTTGCTCCCCTTCCTCTTTTTGATTTTCCGAGCTCTCTTTAGCAACCAGGAAAATTCAGATAGAGACTGGATGCTTAACTGGAGCCAACCAAGAAAGGAGTTGTTGGAGCCAGACCTCAGAATGTTCTTGTTTTTTTTTTTTGCATTGGGTAGACCAGGCCAGGAGGAAGGAACTATGGGTCCCATCATTCGAATTATTTTTAACTTTCACAATTATGTATTAATATACTATTAATATACTATGCAATATACTATTTCTCAAGTGCTAGCATGTGCAAAGCTCCAAGCCGGCTGTAGTACAGTGTGAGCCAAACGAAAGACTGATTCCCACCATCAAAGAACTTGTCTTAAAGCCTTCCTTTGCAAGTTGTAAACATTAATTCATGTGATTTTCACAACTGGATGGTGGAAATGAGGACTAGGTACAATTCAGAGAGGAGGAAATTGAGGCGCTAAGAGGTTAAGGACCGCAGTGGTGCAAAAACAATGTCTTTGATGAACTATACTGCACTCCAAAGGCTCCCCATCTACTGAGAGAGTGAATAAAAGGTTGCTTTTGTCCGACACCGGCCCTCATTATTCTCTCGCTTCACTAATTTTTTTCCCGCTTATAAAACATCCTTCCAGAGAATACAAGACACCAGCCAGGAGTTGGCCACTCTAGCAAGACCTCTTCATCCCGCCTGCACAATCCGGCTGACTTCCGGCTTCCACTACCCACGTGATCAGGCACCCTTGATGCGCGTGCCTAGTAGGAAGTCGGACTATACCACTTTGCCCTACCAAAGGGGTTAATTTTCTATGCTTTTAAGTTTAAAAACAATAACAGATACTAGGCTTCTATGATTTCGGGTCTTTACACAGGTTAAGTAAGTTTAGGGTGGCGGAAGGTGAAAGGACCTAAAGGGAATACGTGCAAAAGCGGAACGATGGATGGGCTCTCCCCTTTACTGATAGTGGGAGGAGCCTGATCAGAGTGAGTTCTTTCCTTTCGCCGCGGCGGCCGCAACCATGAGGTGAGGGCCCGCGTGTCTCCGATCTGGGTTGATCCGTGCTGCTGCGGGTCGGCGGAGCTCGGTACCGTTGCTCCGGGTGGGAAAGATGAGGTGGAGGCAGCTCTGAAGCGGCCGGTCCCGGAGTTCGGGCTAGGCCGAAACACACTAGGCCCAGGCCTCGACGCGATGGGGGTGGGGAGCGTCCGGAGAATTCTAGGCCCGGGGAAGGACTAGCCCAGCGCCGCACACAGGTGGGAGACGACCCATGCAGGGAGAGGAAAGGTAGCGACGGGGATTAGTCCGTGGCCTCTTTACTCGCAGGGCGCACCTGGATCCGAGCCGATCTCTGCTTCCATGTGACGTAGGCCCCAGGGCTCCGACTGCTGAGAGGAGGCGATCCCCTAGCACCCACGTAGACTGCTCACAAGAAAATTCTAAGGCTAGCTGAAAGTAGTTTATAACTGTGGTAAAACGAAGAAAACGAGCGCAGGAAGCCAAGGACTAGATTGGACTAGCAAATCAGATTCTTCACGCTGAACACTTGTCTTCAGAGCTAAATATTAGAATGAGGATCCCTTCGTAATTTTATTGGTTATCCTCATTTTCCAAAGGACAAAGATCTTGATGTAGCAAAGATTCATCTGGGGGTGTGGTGCAGTAGATGGCAAAAGTTTTAGTGGAGGGGGACATGTTTGTCCTTAACACAAAGTGCATATATACACATCCACTTTCCCACGTGTTAGGTTTCAAAGGACACTAGAAGACTGGAGGGAAGGTCTTGCTGGAGATGCTCCTTCTTGCCCAGGAATGAATTCCAGGCCCTGATAGTGTTTTTTGTTTGTCACAGTATGCTCAGGCTTCAGAAGAGGCTTGCCTCCAGTGTTCTTCGCTGCGGCAAAAAGAAGGTCTGGCTGGACCCCAATGAGACCAATGAAATTGCCAATGCCAACTCCCGTGAGTTCCTGGCCTCTGTCCCTTCTTCAACCTACCCCTTCCTCATTCTTCCTGAGATAAACGAGAACACAATCATGTTGACTCTTAACAAACCTAGGAAAGCTAATGTCGGGGGGCGAGGAGGGGGAGCGGTCTTATAAAATGGAGGAGTCACAGAAATATGGAGATTGCCAGAATGAGGAGAGAAGTTAATGGAACCACCCAATGTTGTATTAATGATTATTGCTAGGGTGGATATTCTGTTTTATAGCTATGTGAAGGATTTAATGAAGAGATGGTACAAGGCCTGGGGGGTAGAGATGGCCAAGGAAATGATGGTGTGGAAAGAAGACCTGGCCTTAGACTTCAATAGAGCCTGTTGGCATATTCAGCACACTTAAATACATGTCAGTCCTGCAGATAGCATCAACATACCCACAATATTTCCATATGATAGTACTACAGAAAGTAGTCAGTGACATTTATTTAAAGATGGTAAGGCAGACTTTATTCAGGACCATTGCAATAGGTACAGGGACCACTGCAATGGGATTTTACAGTGGTGGGAGAGAGATTATGCAGGGTTCTTGCCAAAACTAGAATTTACAAGGAAGTGCACAGATAGGCCTAGGAGAAGGTTCAAGAGCCTGACAAAAGTTTGGTTAAGCAAAGACTTATCAATATCAGGGAAGTTCCTAACCTGTTTGGGTTTGTGTCTCAAAACATCCTAATCTTGTTTTAGACCAATAGCTAATGAGTGAGACAAGATAGTATCTGAAGGACTAGGCTGTATCTGTACACTGTTTTGACTGTACATCCCCAAATATATAGGTATTGCGTGTACTATAAAAACATCAAAAGGGTAGGAAAATTTTTTTAATGAGAAATAGTTCTAACAGTATTGCCACTATTTTTGAGGCCATTAGGCCAGGGATGTGAGAGTAATGTTTCTGGTCTGTCCTTTTTGGATTCTGGGTTGTGGTGTTCTTGCGCCTAAGTCCCAGCTGACTGACCAGACACATTATGTTTTTCCAGGTCAGCAGATTCGGAAGCTGATCAAAGATGGGCTGATCATTCGGAAACCTGTGACTGTCCATTCCCGAGCTCGATGCCGAAAAAACACCTTGGCCCGCAGGAAGGGCAGGCATATGGGCATAGGTAAGTGCATTCTTCCCCTTTCTCTAAGACGTAAGAACTAATAGATGCCTAATTCTAAACTGAGATATATTCAGGATCTTCTCATTCTGTCTCATCTTGAACCCCCTTTTTTCCTCTGATGTTGGATGTGTTTTCTCTCTATGCAAATCAAAGGTGGCATTGGTGTTGAAGTTGAAAGTATCAGTAAAAAAGGTCACATTTATTGAACACTTACATTAAGGATTGTACTAGGTACTTGGAAGTGTTACTCAATAAATCTTAAAACTGCCTTTTTTTTTTTTTTTTTTTTTTTTTTTTTTTTTTTTTTTTTGTATTTTGGTATGTGGGTAGCTCCCTGACTGGGAATCGAACCCAGGCCACAGCGCTGACAGTGCCAGCGCTGAAGCCTTAAGCCACTACACCATCAGGGAACTCCCTAAAACCACTTTCTAAGGTCAAGATGATTTAGGGAGATGAAGGTTGCACTACCTTTAAAGCCCCTTCTGGCTTACATACTGCACATTCTGCATGAAGTGATTGAGAAAAGGTTGCCTTGTTTGTACTTCCTTAAAATTTGAGTAATTGCGTATTTGGGATCACCTGTAAAAAACTGACTTGAGACTTGGATGCACTACAGTGGACCTAACTCATCTTCCTTGCAGGTAAGCGAAAGGGTACTGCCAATGCTCGAATGCCTGAGAAGGTAACCTGGATGAGAAGAATGAGAATTCTTCGTCGGCTGCTCAGAAGATACCGTGAATCTAAGAAGATTGATCGCCACATGTAAGCACATACTCCTGTTGGATCCACCAAGACCTATTTGCTGCGTTGACGGATTGTTCTTTGCATAGGCACAGCTCTATCTCACTAGCCTTGGGGGAGGAGCCATATATGTTAAGCCTTTCTAAGAAAGTTTTTCCATCTGTACTGTTCCCTGCTGCCGCCAGCGCCCGCCCCCCCCCCCCCCCCCCCCCCCCCCCCCCCCCCCCCCCCCCCCCCCCCCCCCCCCCCCCCCCCCCGTACATCATCAAGATAGTCCAAGAATTTATCTGCCAGATGAGCTATTCTGTCTACACATTGCACAGAAAGTCTTGCTTTAGGGGGAAAGTAGTTCCTGAAGCAATGGAAGAGAGGAAAGGGGCCTTGTGTGGAAGGGCCAACCTCTAATCCCATTGCTGACCAGAATTTCTGCTCCTGCAGGTATCACAGCCTGTACCTGAAAGTGAAGGGTAATGTGTTCAAAAACAAGCGGATTCTCATGGAACACATCCACAAGCTGAAGGCAGACAAGGCTCGCAAGAAGCTGCTTGCGTAAGTTTCTTCAGGGATTGACCTCTGTGTCATGGGGGGAGGCTCTTTGACCTTTATTGTAAGGGGGGTTCTGAGACATTTAAAATGTGACTTGCATGCAGTCTGTGTTAGAGGCATCTGCTCCTCTGCCTGTATACATCCCCATACCGCCTGCCCTTGGTGTCAGGGTAAGGACTGCAGGTTCGTTCAAACAGGAGCTCTTGTTGGCTCCTGCCTCTCCTATTCCTCAATCCGACTAGGCTCAAAGGCAGAGGTCTGTGCTTCCAGCTCCCTGCAGTTCATCTGTTCTCAAGCTGACCCATCTTTTCTCTTCCATTACTCAGTGACCAGGCTGAGGCCCGCAGGTCTAAGACCAAGGAAGCACGCAAGCGCCGTGAAGAGCGGCTCCAGGCCAAGAAGGAAGAAATCATAAAGACTCTGTCTAAGGAAGAAGAAACCAAGAAATAAAGCTCTACTTCTCCTACCTGTACATAGTGGCCTATACTGAAACTCAGCTGGCTATCTTCCAGTACATCGACCGAG
>PVJL010006941.1:0-15377 GCA_004026885.1 Lyroderma lyra
TTTCTTTCAAAAGTGTCTTATAGTTCTCTGTGTATAAGTCTGTCACGTTCTTTGTTAAGTTAATTCCCAGGTATTTCATTTTTTTTGTTGTGATAGCAAAAGGAATTGACTCCCTCATTTCTTTTGCTGTGGATTCATTGTTTGTATAAAGGAATGCTGTTGATTTTTGTACATTGATTTTGTATCCTGCAACTTTACTGTGCTCGTTAATTGTTTCTAATAGTTTCCTGGTGGAGTCTTTGGAATTTTTTATATAAAGGATCATGTCATCCGCAAATAGTGACAATTTGACCTCTTCTTTCCCAATTTGGATACCTCTTCAATGTCTTATAATTTTCTGAGTATAGGACTTTTACATCCTTGATTAAATTTATTTCTATGTATTTTGATGCAATTGTAAATGGGGTTGTTTTCCTAATTTGTCTTTCTGATATGTTGTTATTAATATATAAAAATGCAGCCAATTTCTGAATATTAATTTTGTATCCTGCTACTTTACTAAATTCATGTATCAGTTTTAAAAGATTTTTTGGTGAAATCTTTAAGGTTCTCTATACATAATATCATGTCATTTGCAAATAATGACAGTTTTACTTCTTGCTTTACAATTTGGATGACTTATTTCTCTTTCTTGTCTGATTGCTGTGGCTAGGACTTTCAATACTATGTTGAATAAAAGTGGCGAAAGTGGACATCCTTATCTTGTTTCTGATCTTAAGGAGAATGCTTTTAGCTTTTCCCTATTGAGTATAATGTTATCTGTGTGTTTGTTACATAAGACTTTTATTATGCTGAGATATATTCCCTCTATTCTCATGATTCTGAGAGCTTTTTTTAAAATCATAAATGGATGCTAAATTTTGTCAAACACTTTCTCTCTATTACTATGTTATATAATTTTTATTTTTCATTTTGTTTATGTGGTATATCACATTAATTGATTTGCAAATATTGAACCAAGCTTGCATTCTAGGAATAAATCCTACTTGATCATGGTGTATGATTTTTAAATGTATTGTTTAATTCAGTTTGCTAATATTTTATTGAGGATTTTTGCACCTATGTTCATCAGGGATATTGACTCACAGTTTTCTTTTTCTTTCTTTCTTTTCCTTCCTTCCTTCCTTCCTTCCTTCCTCTTTCTTTCTTTCTTTCTGTCTTTCTGTCTTTCTTTCTGTCTGTCTTTCTTCTTTCTTTCTTTCTTTCTTTCTTTCTTTCTTTTTCTTTTTTTCCTTTCCTTTCTTTCTTTCTTTCTTTTTTTTTTTTAAATGCCTTTGCCCAGTTTTGGAATCAGGGTTATGCTGGCCTCATAAAATGAACTTGGGAGGTTTCCCTCCTCTTAATTTTTTTGGGATAGTTTGAGAAGAATAGGTATTAATTCTTCTTTGAATTCATCTGTGAAGCCATCTGGTCTAGAACTTTTGTTGGGAACTTGTTGATTACTGGTTTGATTTCTGATTTGATGTCATTAGTAGTAATCAGTCTGTTCAGACTTTTTGTTTCTTCTTGATTCAGCCTTGGAAGATTGTATGCTTCTAGGAATTTATCCATTTCTCCCATATTGTATAATTTGTTAGTATATAATTGCTCTAAGTATTTTCTTAAATGTTTTGTATTTCTGTGATATCAGTTGTCACTTCTCTTTCATTTCAAATTTTATTTATTTGGGTCTTTTTTTAATTTCTTGATGAATCTGGTTAAATGTTTAAGTTTGTTTATCTTTTACATTTTTTAGACTCTATTTTGTTTATTTCCACTGTGATCTTTATTATGTCCTTCTTTCTATTCACTTTGAGCTTTGTTTGTTCTTTTTCCAGTTCCCTTAAGTGTAACATTAGATTGTTTATTTAAGATTTTTTTGTGTTTCTTGAAGTGGGCCTGTATAGCTATGAATTTCCCTCTTAGGACTTCTTTTGTTGTGTCTTATAGATTTTTGGATTTTTGTGGTTTCACTTTTTTGTCTCAAGGTATTCTTTTATTTTTTCCTTGAAATATTTGTTAACCCATTCATTGTTTAATAGCATATTATTTACCCTCCATATGTTTGTGTGTTTTTTAGTTTATTTTTTTAATAATTGTTTTCTAGTTTCTTACCACTATGGTTGAAGAGAACACTTCATGTAAGTTCAATTTTCTTTAATTTATTGAGACTTGTCTTGTGGCCTAATATGTAGTCTATCTTGGAAAATGTTCCATGTGTACTTAAAAAGAATATATATTCTAACACGTTGGGCTGAAATTTTCTAAAAATATAAATTAAATCCATCTGGTCTTTTGTGTTTTTTAAGGGCACTCTTTTATCATTGATTTTTTTGAATGGAAGATCTGTCCATTGTGTCAATGGTATGTTAAAGTCTCCTACTAAGACTGTCCATCTCTCCCTTTATGTTGGTCTGTGGTTACTTTATATATTTAGGTGCTCTTATGTTGGGTGCATAGATGTTTATGAGCGTTATGTCCTCTTGTTGAATTGATCCCTTTATCATGATGTAATGTCCTTCTTTGTCTCTTATTATAGTCTTCATTTCAAAGTCTATTTTGTCTGATATATGTATTGCTACCCCAACTTTTTTTTCTTTTCCATTTGCACAAAATATCTTTTTCCATCCCTGTAATTTTATGTGTGTCTTTCTATCTGAGGTGGGTCTCTTGTACAGAGTATATGTATGGGTCTTGTTTTCTTATTCATTCAGCTACCCTATGTATTTTGATTGCAGCATTTAACCCATTTACATTTAAAGTGATAATTGATAGATACATAGTTATTGCCATTTTATGCTTTATAATTTTTATCTTTTCTATTTGTTTGTCCCCTCCCCCTTGCTTTTTAATTTTTTTTCAATTAAATTTATTTCCTTTGCTCTTTTTAAAGAAGTCCCTTTAACATTTCTTGTAATACTGGCTTAGTGGTAATGAAGTCTTTTAACTTTTTCTTATCTGGGAAGCTCTTTATCTTTGCTTCTATTTTAAATCATAGCCTTGCTGGGTAGAGGAGTCTTGGTTGTAAGCCCTTGCTTTTCATCACTTTGGGTTTTTCCCACCACTCCTTCTGGCCTGCAATGTTTCTGTTGAGAAATCATCTGACAGTCTTATGGGAGCTTCCTTGTAAGTAACCAGTTGTTTTTCTCTTGCTGCTTTTAGGATTCTCTCTTTGTCTTTGTAATTATAATGTATTTTGGTGCGCACCTCTTTGGGTTCATCCTGTTTGGGACTCTCTGCATTTCCTGGCCTTGTATGTGCATTTCCTTTGCCAGATTACAAAAGATTTTAGACATTCTTTTCTTCAGGTAGGTCTCAATCCCTTGCTCCTTCTCTTCCCCTCCTGATACTTCTATTATGCAAATGCTATTACATTTAATGTTGTCTCAGAGGTCCCTTAAACTATATTTGTTTGTTTGATTTTTTATTTCTTTTTTTTCTTTTTGCTGTTCTGATTGGGTGTTTTCTGCTACCTTGTCTGCTAAATCACTGATTCAATCCTCTGCTTCCTCTAGTCTGCTGGTGATTTCTTCTAGTGCATTCTTCATTTCAGTTATTGTATTCTTCATTTCTAACTGGTTCTATTTTATGGTTTCTAAGTCATTTTTTTATGCTTGCTATCTTTTTGTTGAAGTTCTCACTAAGTTCCTTGAGCATCCTTATAAACCAGTGTTTTGAACTGTCTCTGGTAGGTTGCTTGCCCCCATTTTGTTTAGTTCTTTTTCTTGAGTTTTTATCTTGTTCTTTACTTGGGATATATTTCTTTGTTTCTTCATTTTGTTTGCTGCTCTGTGTTTGTTTCTATGTATTAGGTAGATCTCCTATGTCTCTCAGTCTTTGCCTGGTGGCCTTATGTAGTAGGTGTCCTGTGTGGTTCAGTGGCACAGTCTCCATGATCACCTGTACTGTGTGTTTCAGGGCTGTCCCTTGTGTGTGTTGTGTGTATTATCCTATTGTAATTGAGCCTTAATTGCTTTCAGTGTATCATTGGATGGGATTGACTTTCAGGCTGGCTGGCTGTGTGGTTTGGCTACACTCATAGTGTATGAGCTGCCTGGTTGGGGGTGACCTCTCAAAGGCGGACTCACCCAAGTGGGTTCTTGTCCCTATTGAGAGCACCCTTTTGGTGTGCAGCTTGTGGGGCTAATTGGGTACTGCTTTGGTGTGGTCTGAAGCTGGCCTCTGGGTGTGTTGTGTCTTGTGCATCTTGGGAAGTGCTCCTGTTCAGGCCAACTTCAGTCTTGCCTGTGAATGGCACTGGGCTACCTGGTAGGAGCTACAAAGCTATATATGGTTGGTTGCTGCCTGTGTTGGACCTGAAGGCATGCTGGAGTAACCTTGTTGTGAACTGAGGCTGGCTGCCACCAGTATCGGTATTGGGGCAGCTTAGCAAAAGACCCAGGGCTCCCTTTGGCCTGTTGCCACCTTCTGGCTGCCCATACAGCTGAGCCACTAAAAGAGCCTTCTGAGGCCAAGCTGATTGAGCCAGCACTGACAAGGCCCCCCACAAAGCCACCCAAGTTGAGTAGGCTGTGCTACCAGGATTCACCAGGGTAAGGCTAGTGGTTTTCACAAAGTTAATGCAGATTCATTTCTTGCATCAGTGCTATGCTGTGGCTACTCTGCAAAACACCCAGAAAACCCTGTGGCAAGCCACTGCTCACCTCAACTTGAGCTCACAGATCCCCAAGAGCCACACAAGAAAGGTTGCAGAATGAGCTGGGGCTGACTGCCTGACACTGAAAGTGTCCCAGGCCACTGAGTGTTGCCTGCTGCTGTAAAAGTTTATTGCAGCTTGTGGAGGGTGCTGGCCATCCAGGAACTGAGAGTGTCCCTGGTGATGCCCCACTAGCTGAGGGGGATCCCAGGGAGTCATCAGTGTGGGGTGTGCAAAGTTCACCAGGCCAGTGAGGTCTCAGATTTGGCCCTGTGGGTGAGGGCTGAACAAAGAAAAGATGGTGTCCATCTATAGGCTACATATGAGGTGGGCTCTACACAGGAGGAATGGTGGGCTGTCCCTCTATCCCACAGAAGAGCAAGGAACTCCAGCCCCACACCAGCCTCCCCAGCCCAAATTACTGGTACTGGGAAGAGGAGCACCCACAACATCTGGCTGTGAAAGACACTGGGGATTTCGACCACCTGGGTGAGACAGAAAGCTATGGGAAACCCAGATGTCCTCTTAAAGGGCCCACACAGATTCTCTCACTCACAGGTACTCACCCTGGGTTCCAGAGATGGGACAGTGACTAGGAGAGCATCAGAGACATACGGTGGGGGCAGACTAAGGTGTGTGACTTTGAAGCGAGGGCTAGAAGATAGTTGCCATTTTCTCTGTGTGGGGTTCTCCTCATGTGCAGCTAGCAGTTGGGCATGATCTTTCCTTTCCCATGTTGCACTCTTGCCCCATGTCTATGGCCAAATCTGAATCTGAATTGGTCTGATGAGCTTCACTTGCTCCACTCTCAGTGACTCACTGAGACCCCAACACACCCAACTTCATACTACAGGAGGCTTTATCAGTGGCTGAACCTTACAAGAGCTGGCACATGGCAGCAGGCCTCTTACAAAGCTATCTCAGACCAGGTACTGGTGGCAGCCATCCTTGGTTCATAGTGTGGCACTTCCCACACACCTCCAGGTCCAGCACAGGCAGCAACCAACCATGGATCACTTTATAACTCCTACCAGGTAGTCCTCAGCTTCTCACAGGCAGTAGCTGATCTGGGCCTGTACCAGAGCCCCTCCCAAGAGGCCCCAGAACCAACATACTTGGAGGTTGGCTTCAGACCACAACAGAACACTACCCAATTAGCCCCACAAACGGCACACCCAAAGTATGGTCTCAACAGGCTCCATAGCATGCTGGGGTGAATTCTGCTCCATGTGGCAAGTTCCCCCCAACAGCAGCTCATAAGCTGTGGATGTCGCCAAATCCCATAGCTACTCAGCTTAAAGGTCAATCCTACTCACCAATATGCCAATAGCAGTCAAGGCTCAACTATAACAGGAGGGCACATGCAATCCAAACAAAGGACACTCCTGAAGCACCTGGTTCAGGTCACCAGGGAGACTGTTCAATTGGACTACACCTACTACATAAAGCCACATGGCAAGATTGGGAGATATAGGAGATCTACCTATAGAAATAAAACCCTGAGAGGCAGCCAAAATGAGGAAACAAAGAAATACATTCCAAGTGAAAGAATAGGAGAAAACTCCAGAAAAGGAACTAAATGAAATGGAGGCAAGCAACTTACCGGAAACAGAGTTTATAACATTGGTTATAAAGATGCTCAAGGAGCTTAGTGAGAACTTCAACAAAGAGATAGCAAGAATAAAAAAAGACTTAGAAACCATAAAATAGAACCAGTCAGAAATGAAGAATACAATAACTGAAATGAAAAAATGCACTAGAAAGAATCACCAGCAGATGAGAGAAAGCAGAGGATTGAATCAGCAATTTGGAAGACAAGGTAGCAAAAAACACCCAAACAGAACAGAAAAAAAAAAAAAAGAAAGAAAGAATTTGGAAAAATGAGGATAATTTAAGAGACCTCTGGGACAACATCAAGTGTAACAAACTTCACATCATAGGGGTACCGGAAAGAGGAGAGAGAGAGCAAGGGATTGAACAATCTAAAGAACAAAGTAAACAAACAAACAAAACAGAACCACATTTATAGATACAAAGAACATTTTGGTGGTGGCCAGCTGGGAGGATGTTGAGGGGTTAGGGGGAAGTGGGGAAGAGATTAAGAAGTACAAATTGGTTGTTACAAAGTAGTTATAGGAATGTAAGGTATAGCACAAAGAATATAGTCAATAATATTGTAATAACTATGTATGGTGTGAGATGGGTACTAGATTTGTGGAGGTGGGTGATCACTGTAACTTATATAAATATCTAATCACTATCTTGTACACCCTAGACTAATATCGTATGTCAATTTTAATTGAAAAATAAAGAAACAAAAAACATTAATAAAAGCTTTCTGGATGATTTCTATGCTATTTAACATTTGAAAACTTTTAAACTATATAATCTGGGAAAACATCCTAATTATTTCAGTATCTTAAGATCCTGTTGTGTGATCCTTAATCACTTTTTGCTTGAATAGAGTAGGTGTTTTTCTAAGTTACTAAGGTAGAATTATTGAATACTTGACATTTTCTGGAAATATTGTGGCCCAATTCTCTAATGCTGAAAAAAAGTACTGACTTATTAAAAGAATCATCCTGTTTTTTATTAAACTTTTGGAATTCACCTCAAAGCCATATGAATTTCCTAGCTGTGAGAATGCTATTAAATTACTCATTAGTTTAACTGTTTCTCCAAGAGACATTTCAACATTCTGTATTTATAGCCTATGGTTTTCTGAATGAGCATGTTCTATAAGTGTCAGCTATATACACCATAAGGACTACGAGTTGCCAACTCAACTACAAATCAAATTCCAAATAGAACAATTACAATAGTCTCTTATAAAATCAGAAAAAAGTGAAAATACATGGTATCCTTTGTGTTTTTGTATCCTCTCAAGGAATAAATCAATTAATATCTATAAATCCTGCAACAATTGCTTAAATTAGTTTAACAATATAATTAACTACGAGTATGCTTCAGTTTAATAGCTCTTTGAGCTGTTAAACATTTGAACTGTTCTTAATCACGTTGTCTCTATGTGCTGGTTTCCAACATAATGAATTTGGGACTTTTCCTTTCTGACTTGAGAATCAAAATATTGAGAATGTGATAAATATCACACTTAACAGGTTGGTAGCTACTGTTAGATTTTATAATTCTGGGCCATTGGGATTCACACATATTTAATTATAGATATACTGAAGAATTGACGAAGTGGGTGATATAAGAGCAATAGAAAGAAATTATGTTTGTAAACCATTTTAGGTATGAAGTTCCAAACTGCATTTGTAAGCCCTGGTAGTAAATAATTATTTCCTGGAATGTCTGCAAACATGAACTGTGAATATTGAAATACACAGATTATAGTTGCTATCTATCATTGATGCTGTTGTGTGCTCATATAGCATTTGGGCAGAAAATCAACTTTGTCATCTCAGAGAGGGAATTTTTTTAAATTGTAAACTTATTGGGGTGACATTGGTTAACAAGAATTACAGAGGTTCCAGATGTACAATTCTACAGTGTGTCGTCTATGTGGTGCATTGTGTGTTCACCACCCAATGTCAGTTCTCTTTCCATCACTATATATTTGGCTCCCCCTCCCTTTCTTCCTACCCTCTCCCACTTCTCCCACCCCCTCACTCCTTACCCACAGGTAACCACTGAACTATTGTTAGAGGGACTTCTTTAAGATGGGAGGAGGGATGAGAGAGTGGGTAAAATAAGGGAAAGGGTTGGAGATGTTTAGTTTGATAGTTAAAGGCAGTAATCATACAGAGTATAACATGAGAATATAGCCAATAACGTTGCAATAACTTTGTGTGGTGTTAGATAAGTACTAAATTTGTTGGGGGGATGGGAGGGGAGCTGGAGGAGTGGGAAAGAAAGCAGGGAAGAAATCAAGAAATACAAATTCATAGTCATAGAATAGTCACAGGGATATAAAATGCAGCATATGTCATACAGTCAACAACATTGTAATAACTATTATAATATGTATGGTATTAGAGGGAACCACATGTAGCAGAATGAGGATTTAGTAAATTATATTAATAACTCATCACTGTGCTGTACACCTGAAACTGTTATAATATTGTATGTAAAATGTAATTTAAAAAGAAAAAGACTGAGGAACTACCACAGATTAGAGGAAACTAAGGTAACATGACAACTAATTGCAATGTGGAATCCTGGATTGGCTCTTGGGACAGAAAAAGGACATTTGTGGGGAAACTGGGGAAATTCAAAATGGCCTGTAGTTTAGTTAATTGTATTGCATCAAATGTTCATTTTTTAGTTTTAACAATTGTACTATGATTATGTAAGATGTTAACATTAGAAGAAGGTGGGTGAAGGGTATAAAGGGAACTCTAATGTTTTTGCAACTTTTCTGCAAGTCTAAAATTAGCTAATGATAAAAAGTTATTAATAAAATAAAATTATAAAAGGAAAAGAAAAAAATTAAATGATTGAGTGAGTAGAGCAATGAATCTGCATCAAATTTTACATGAAGTTTGAACATTTCTCCAGGGAAACTATTCAGATAATTCATAAGGCTTTTGGGGGTGATGCAATGAGTGCTGTGCAAATAAAAGTGTGGCACAAATACTTCAAAGATGGTCCACAATCTGTTGAAAGTGATCCACATTCTGGAAGACCTGCAGCAAGCAAAACATGAGAATGTGGAATGGTACAGGCTGCGGTCAACAAAGGTTGGTGATTGAAGGGGGCTGAGGCATTATTGTCCTATGTACAATATTCCTTGTATCTTGTATCTTCTTCAAGAGATATCTATATTTTTTCATATTACATGGCTGGATACTCTCCAGACAAACCCCATAAGTCAGGAAAGAGTATAACCCAGGCCACAGTCAATTGATAGTATCAGTGGGAATAGAGACCCCAGAGGTGGAAAAAGAGGATCTGTATTGATAAAAGGTCACTTCCCCAAATTCCTTAATCTGGGGTCTGTAGAGGCTCTCCTCTACCTAAGGCCATCTTTAACCCTCATTCCATGAATTATCATACTAAAGATCTTATATGTAGTCATTACCAGTGGTTTAAAGGAAGTCTCTTTCCCTGGTAGTGCATAGTAATGCCCTCTTCTTCAGAGAACATTTTTGCCCACAGAAATAGTCATTCCATTAAGAATTCCATTTTAGGCATATTGAAATCAAGGACCCTAGCCACTATATAAAATATTGCTTCTATGTGGAAAATGGGTTCCAGGTTCTAGACAATCAACTTACAGAAACTTTTTGGGGGGCTTAGGCCTATAGCCACTTGTGGACCTGTTAAAGGCAGCTTAACAACTCAAGATAACCTTTGCCTTAAGATTTAGACATGCTTATCTCTCAGATGTCACTTGAAGCAGGTTATTAGGAAATTCTTTATCAAAACAGAGGGCATTTACAGACCTCAAAAAGTCCAAGAAATTAAAAAAGGACCTTCCTACCTAAAAAATTAACTAAGTTCTCTATAAACACATTATTGATGTTTAGATAAAACAAATATACTTGAAATGGTCTCCTGTTGACAAGCAAATTAACCAATCAGATAGTAAAATGAAAGGGTAGATATTCTATGAGATTGAAATCCGGGAAATTCAGAAGTGATCCACTCACCAGCACCTGCTACTCCTGGCCTGAACACAAGACAATGCATTTAGTTTTGCTAATGGGAACCCACTGAAAACTAAAGGTTAAGATTTCTGTTCCTTTTCAAATGCGTATAGGAAACACAATATCTACTTGAACAACTCAATACCAGTGTTAAAATTATACAATTAATTAGTTTTTTCTCCTAGAATAAGTTGTCTTCGGGAACCAGAATGTTCTGAGAATTTAAAACAAGCCTCACACTCTCCCAAAATGTATTTCTTACATGCCTACATATTCAAGTTATAAAATGAAACAAAGCAAAAAAATCTCAAAGAAACCAATACATTACATATTTTTCATTGTTTCTGTTAATATATAAATGTGTAAAGCATTGTTCTTAAGGTTCCTTTCAAAGTAAGGCAATACAGGTATGGCAGGTGGAAGAAATTCAAAATTTATAATCACCAGATGAGTTTTCAATATGAATCTGCCTCACTGAAGTCTCATTTTTCTTTTAGTGTGTATTCCTTGGCAGTGATGAATATAATAATTCATAATGTTTTGCACCGGTTCACCAGTTCATAATTGTCTTTTAAAAATTGCTTATATTTTGATTCTTTCATTCCCTGGATGCTATTCCAGTTCCATCCAGCGTGTGTATGTATGCATGCATGTATGTGTGCCCCCCCGCACATGAGTGCCTGCATATACCCAGGCATACTCCCATACAACAGTGTATCATTTGGACCTTAAGTTAAGAAACACAACTGTTGGTTTTGACATTTCTTTTAGCAGAGAGAATAAACATTCAGTATATACTTAATAACAAAGAGACTACAAGTAAATATTCTCAAATAGTTACTTTGGGTCTTCATTTACTGAAATAAAGTAGACAAACAGTGAGAGAGAAGTTATAACAAACAAAAACATCATCACCTGTTCATTTATCCACCAGAAAACAGATATGCTAGAAAAATGATATGGATATGAAGGCATCTGTGACCACTCTCCATTTATCTTTTTCTCTGCATTAATTATTGCTCATTGACTCCATTTTCTCCAAATATGCTTCATTGGATTGTAATTACACTTCTCATTACAATTAGTGGGGCAAATGCATGACACTGTTTCTCCACCAGGTGGTATCCATATGTACTGTCTTGACTTTAAGCCTGACATTTATTTTATTTTCTTCCATTTTCATTAAACAAACTCTGACAAAATAGCCTTCGAACAAATCTTTTTTAAAGCAAGTGTTCCAAACACTACATCTACGTTATATGTCATACGAGATGGCTCAGTATTTTATTGATCAGATAATTAAAATTTTTAATTTAATTTATGGGGTGACATTGGTTAGTAAAATTACATAGTTTTCAGGTGTACAATTCTGTAATACATCATCTATGAGGGCTGTCCAGAAAAAATCCAGCCATAAATGCCTCTATTTTTCATAGTACATAGCTGGATACTTTCCAGACAGCTCTGGTATGTGTTGCATTATGTGCTCACCACCCAGACTCTGTTCTCCTTGCATCACCATATATTATATTTGATGTCCCCTCTCTTTTCTACCACCCCTCTTACACCCTTACCACCACCCCACTACTTCCTTACCCTCTGGTAACCACTAAATTATTGCCTATGTTCATAAATTTTTCTTTCTTTATTTTTCTTCTTCCTTTGTTGCTTTCAGTTTTATATCTCACATATGAGTGAAGTAATATGTTTCTTGATTTTTTTCTGACTTATTTTGCATAGCATGATAATCTCCAGATTAATCCATGTTGTTGCAAATGGCAGTATTTCATCTTTTCTTATGGCTGAGTAATATTCTATTGTATATATGTACCATGACTTTTTTATCCAATCATCTATTGAAAAACACTTTGGTTGTTTCCATGTCTTGGCCACCATGAGCATTGCTGCAATGAACATCACAGTAGAAAAGATTTGTGATTTTTTGGGTAGATATCCAGAACAGGAATTGCTGGGTCTTATGGTAGCTCTCCACTTCCTTATTTTTTCATAGTAAATTGGCTATACCAATTTACATTCCTACCAGCATTGTATGAGAGTTCCTTTCTCTCTACAGCCCCTCCAACACTTATTTGTCATATTGATAATAGTCATTCTAACAGGTGTGAGGTGGTATCTCATTGTGGTTTGATTTGCATTTCCCTAATAGTAAAGTTGAGTATTTTTTCATGTATTTGTTGGCCATTTCTATGTTTCTTGGGAGAAGTGTCTGTTCAAGTCCTCTGCCCGCTTTTTAATTGGGTTATTTGTTTTTTTATTGTTGAGTTGTATGAGATCTTTATATATTTTAGAGATTAGCCCCTTACCAGAGGTGTTGTTTGCAAATATATTCTCCCATTTGGTTGGTTGCTTCTTTATTTTATTGATGGTTTCTTTTGCTGTGCAGAAGGTTTTAGTTTGATATAGTCCCATTCATTTATTTTTGCTTTTACTTCCCTGCCTTTGAGGTCAAAATCATAAATTTCTCCCTAAACCCAAGGTCCATAATTTTAGTACCAATGTTTGTTTCCATGCAATTTATTGTTTTGGGTCTTATGTGGAGGTATTTGATCAATTTTGAGTTATATTTGGTATATGGTAACAGATCACACTCCAGAATCATTCTTTTGCACGTGGTTTTCCAATTTTCCCAGCACCATTTATTGAAGAGGTTTTCTTTTCTCCATTGCATCTTTTAGGCTCCTTTGTTGAAAATTATTTGTTCTTATATATGTGAGGTTATTTCTGGATTTTCAATTCTATTTCATTAGACTGTGTATCTGTTTTTCTACCAATACCATGCTGTTTTGATTATTGTCACTTTGCAGCATAAATTGAAGTTGAAGAGTATGATGCCTCCAACCTTGTTCTTTTTTCATAGGATTGCTTTGGTAATTTGGGGTCTTTTGTGATTCCATACAAATCTGATTATTTTTTTTTTAAATCTATTCCTTGAAAGAACATTTTTAGGATTTAAATGAGAATTTCATTAAATCTGCATATTGCTTTGGGTAATATGGCCATTTTAATTATGCTGATTCTTCCAAACCATGAACATAAAATACTTGTCCATTTCTTTGTGTCTTCTTCAATTTCTTTTAATAGTGTCTTATAGTTTTCAGTGTGTAAGTCCTTCACGTCTTTTGTTATGCTTATTCCTAGGTATTTTATTCTTTTTGTTGTGATTGCAATTGCTTTTCTTCTTTTTTTTTCCATTTCTTTTTCTGAAGTTTCACTGTTAGTTTGTAGGAATGTAATTGATTTCTATGCATTAATTTTGTATCCTGCAGCTCTACTATATTACTTTGTTGTTTCTGATAGTATTTTGGTGGAGTCTTTAGGATTTTCTATGTAAAGAATCATGTCATGGAAGGATCAAGATGGTGGCATGAGAGAACATCCCTGAAACTTCTCCTGGAAATTACAAACTAAACAGCCAAAACCTGACAAGGGAATCTCCAAGTGACACAGTCTCAGCTGAGAGATTCACCCACCACAAGAGAACACCTACAGGTCAGAGAAAGGGAGGCAAATGGGAGAAAAGGAGAGGGAGCAATGTGGAGAAAAGACTGTGAAAGTCCAGGGCTGTTAGAAGAAGGACTGAGGAGAGGGCTGGGGAAAACAGGCTCAAGTGCAGCATGATCCTGGGTGGGTGGAAGAGTGGACAGTGGAAGCCCTATAAGGGGACCAGATGAAATGGTGCCCATTCCCTCAGTTCCAATACACTCCTGATGGAGGACTGAGCTTGCTCTGTGGCACCCTTCCCCATATGATTATATCAATTAATGCAGAAAAAGCATTTGACAAAATACATCAATTTATTATCAAAACACTTAATAAAATGGGTATATAAGGAGAGTACCTCAAAAAAGGCCACATATAGCAAACGCTCAGCTAATATTATACTGAATGGGGAAAAACTGAAGCCTATTCTCTTAAAATCAGGAATAAGACAGGGATGTCCCCTATCACCACTGCTACTCAATATAGTACTGGAGTTTCTAGCCAGAGCAAGCAGGTAAAAGAAAGGAATAAAAGTCATCCAAATTAGGAGAGAAGAAGTTAAACTATTACTTTTTGCAGATGACATGATCCTTTATATCGAAAATTTTAAAGACTCCACCAAAAACCTATTAAAAATAATAAACAAATACAGTAAAGGTTCAGGATATAAAATCAATGTACAAAAATATACCAACAATGAAACTTCAGAAAAAGAAATGAGATAGACAATATATTTTGCAATCACAACAAAAAGAATAAAATACCTAGGAATAAACTTAACAAAGAATGTGAAGGACTTATGTACTAAAAACTGCAAGACACTTTTACAAGAAGTTGAAGAGGGCACAAAGAAATGAACAGATATTTAGAATTCATGAATTGAAAGAATCAACATTGTTAATATGGCAGTATTACTCAAAGCAATATACAGATTTAATGCAATTCCCATCAAAACCCCACAGACATTCTTTCAAGAAATAGATGAAAGAATCATCAGATTCATATGGAACCACAAAAGAACCCAAATTGCCAAAGCAATCCTACATAAAAAGAATAATTTCAATTTCAATTTCAATCTATACTACAAAGCATCAATAATCAAGACAGCTTGGTATTGGCACAAAAACAGACACACAGACCAATGGAACAGAATAGAAAACCTAGAAATAAACTTAAATATATATGGACAGATAATTTTTTACAAAGGAGTGAAAAATATACAATGAGGAAAAGAAAGTCTCTTTAGTAAATGGTGCTGGGAAAATTGGAAAACCACATGCAAAGAATGGATCTGAACTGCAGACTGTCACCATATACCAAAATTTGCTCAAAGCAAATTAAAGACCTCCACATAAGACCTGAAACAATAAACTGTATAAAAGAAAACATTGATACTAAACTTATAGACCTCAGGCTCAAGGAGGACTTCATGAACCTGACCTCAAAAACAAAAATAAACAAATGGGACTATATCAAACTAAAAAGCTTTTGCAAAGCAAAAGAAACCATCAACAAAGCAACGACACAGCCAACCAAGTGGGAGAAAATATTTTCAAACAATGCCTCTGATAAGGGGCTACTATCTACAATCTATCAGGAATGTATACACAAACAACCCAATTAAAAAA